>VWZE01005854.1:111600-132284 GCA_013396675.1 Eubucco bourcierii
GGCAGACGGTTGGAACTAGATGATCTTTGAGGTCCCTTCCAACCTTACCATTCTATGATTCTAAAATTCATGAATAGTTACAAAAAATCCCCACAAGCAAAAAACAAAACCATTGAAAAGGAAGTATTCAACCAATGCAAGTAAAATTCTGTGTCCATTGCTAGTACATGTTGGCTAAGAAATATTTTGAAGTTGAACCAATGTCTGTCTCTGCTGTAGCAATTTTTCTGAATGACTGCTCTGAGGACAGGTTATACATGGGCAGGTAACCAAGCTGCTGTTATCCTTACTTTCAGATGCAAAAGACTATTTTGTCTTTGTATTTTTCATCCAAACCCCCTGACTTTTACATAGAAAACAATATCCATTAAACTGTATTAACAGAGTAATTAAACATTGCAGTCATGTGTTACACTAGATTCTGATTTAAGCCCCTTACAGGAGTCATTAGCAAACCCATCTGGCTGGAGACCTTGCCAAATAACAGTGGTGAACAACCTGGGCAATTTGGCTGTGAATGTGTGTCTGTGAGGACTTGCCCGCTTTGAAAAACCATGCTAACTGAAATGAACTTGAGAATAAGCTTGTTCTGAAGGGACACTGTCAGGTTTGTATGAGTTTACAGTTCTGTGTTCGTTTTAGCTCTTTATCTCTCAGCTATTGAAGCAAGTAATAGAAGCAGACAAACAAGTTATTGAAAACTACCTACACAAAAGGGATTTCAGTAGTTACCTTCTTTTTTTTTCACCCAGTTGAAACATTTTCTTTCTAAATGTGACAGAAAGCTTTGTCTACAAATCTCCTGCTCCTTTTGCTGACAAAAGCAGTTGTCAGAGGCATATGGTTGTTCCTTAATAACCTTCACCATGGGAAAAGCTTTTGTTACTGTTTTGATTTTGCTACTGTTATTGTTTTAATAGCATGAATATAATATTTATCAGACCGTTATTACAGTTTTGGCATAGGTAAGGGACATTGAAATAGGCATTCTCATTAACTAGTTTTAAAAAACAATCCCAAAGATGCTTTGCTAACAAAAATGCCTCTTCTAGATGTGTGGAACCAAAGGCTAAGTCTACATAAGCAGCTGGCATGGAGCATTGGGGAAATGCAGTGTTGTTAACCTAGGTTTGGGTGTGGGAGATCTTTGAAGTTCTTTCCTGTCTAGTCCAATGCCTGAACACTTTCAGGGGCTGAAGTAACAGGTGGGTTCTTATCTTCATCTGGAAGCTCTGTACTTGTAAGGCAAATCCACATCAACCAAAGTGGGGTAAGTGTGGATGATTGGGGAATTCACTTCAGAGATGTGTTTGTGACCTGAATTAAAATAGAAATATGGAAGTGTTTTAAATGTCAACAGAGTCCAGCACAGCAGACTGTGCTGTGACAGTACTGATATACAGAAATAAACATCTGAGCTGACACAGGTGTTTGCTTCTGTAAAAGGGACAAATACAGATCAGGGCAAAATTACAAAATATTCTGCCTTAGAAGTGTCACCCTAATTTATGTGTAGATCTTTACTGAAAGGATTCTTGCTGAGACAATTCTCACAGCATAGACTCCTTTTCATCTTTGATTTGTGTTTTAAAACTAATGTTTGAGTGACTGAAGCTGTTAACAATAGAATAAATAAGTGACCCTAAAGTTGTCCAGTAGTCTGGACAGCTAGTCTAGCCATCTGAGGTTCTTGTTACCACTATGCCATAGTCTCACTTTCCAGCTCTGGTATAACACTGATAAATAATATTTCTGAAGAATGCTTTGTGGAAACCTGAGATATCTGCATTCACATCAACGCTGTGTTTCTCCCTCTACATAGGCATTTTATGGAAGATGATAGATGTACCTCTCACAAACCCAGGACGCAGCGTTTCAACAAGAAATGTTTCTCTCGTGTGCAAGAAAAACACTCCAGTGTGTGTATCCTAGCACTAGTGAAACTTTAATGCTGTTTGCACTAAAAGTTGTCTGTCTTCTGCCATACTGGTCCCAGATCCTTGGTCTTCCCTTCATTTATTAAGAGCTGAGTTTCTCAGTAGAGATTGCAGTAAAAATAAGTTTTCAGACTTGCAATGTTTTCCTTTTATAGCAAATACAATGGGGTTTTAAAAGGTGCAAGCATCCTGCCTTTTCTGTGCCATCTCCTGTCAGAAAGCTTAAAAAGCAGTTTTTGGGTGACTACAACAATTTAATGCCTGTCTGTAGAAATGCTTGTCTATGGGTAGAACTTAAACACAAGCCCCAATTAATAGAATTAGTGTTTAGCATGCTTTTGGTCTGGATATAGACCAGAGGCAGCCTTGTCTCCAGTGAGGGAAACGCCATTCCATGAATTCCAGTCTATGTCGGCTTGGACAGTGAGAAATGTCATTCGAAGGTGAAAGCTAAAGTTGGGCTCACTGCTATATATTTTCATGTCACAGAGCTAACTGAAGATGTATATCACACAGTTAGAAAACTCAAAATGGCACAATTAAATAGACCTGTGCTCTGTGGGCTAGGTAGCTTACTTCTTTGAAAATATCAGCAAATGTAGTCAGTTTGTCTGGTGTGAGTCAGGTTTAATATAATTGAAATTACTGAAGAGAGTAAAACTGGGAACCTGGTTTTTTCGTGTGGAATGGTGAATTACATCCAGACCATGTTTAAAAACGAGCTCATATGATTAGACCAGAACCAGGATATTAAAATAAAATTGAAGAATTTCTTTATTAACTGTGACCTCAGTAGTCCACAGGGTTTTGGCTCATTGATTTCTAATGTTTATGTGGTTTAAACTTCTTACTAAGCTCTGAAGAATGTTCTTTCAACAGAACCATATCTATTAAATGAGTCATTTGCTCTTTAAAACTAGATAGCTTCACGGCACAGCATGCAGTAAGCCTCCTAATGTCTCGCCAATTGTCCAGCAAGATTGTTGGTATTTATATAGAGAAACTTTAAAGGGATGCTGACAGGAGAATTTTATCATCTCTAAATAGCCTTATGAAAGTTCATGCATAAAATCCTCTTAGATTCTTGAAGTATGAATTCTTGCTAAGGCTGTGTGTCAGTACCTTTCTTTCCAGTCTGTGCTAGTTCATTGCTGCAGAGCAGCACAGAATTGTTTTATTTTTATTTTTAAACATTTTTTTTTTTATAAACCAAACATGAAAAAGAATAGACTCTGAAAGAAACAGAAGGAAAGTAAGTGAAATCAATCTTCAGACTAACACAGATGAGCAGCCGTTTAAAATGGTTCTGTAATGTTATTGAGACGCTTTAATAATCCTCTTAGAAAAAGAGAGAAATAACTCGGCTTGCATATTTAGCAGACCAGGGTATAATTCCTGAATGCACCACAGGTTCTCTGTCAAGCTGTGCAGACAGCAATCCACATTGCAGTGAATGACTAGCAATATGGTAATAATGATTTGTCCATATGTTTTACAAGAAATATTACAAATTCCCCATAAAAAGCCACTATTTTTCATCACGAGGAAAGTTCTCAGAAACACCTTTTTAAAAGCTTTTTTTTTTTTTTTTTTTTTTAAAGCGATATGGAAATACTCATTGATAATTGTAGGAACCCCTTAGACAGTGTTGTGAATGCGAGTGGGATTGCTAAATTGTGCTGACAGGAAACAGATGCTCTGCACCATCAGAGGCACAAAGGTACCTGCACCTTTTCATTGAAGGGAGTATGGCTGAAATATCGAAAGGACATCCAGCTTCTAATGCTTTGTTGAGAATACAAAAGAGAGCAAGGAGATTTCTGATAGGTGCTCTGATTTTCTGATGATGTTTCTTCTCCTAGTGTTCTCAACTCTTACTCTGCCTGGTGTTTGTTTGTGGTTCATTTCTTTTTTGTTTGTTTGTGGTTCGTTTTTTGTTTGTTTGTGGTTTGTTTTTTGTTTGTTTGTGGTTCGTTTTTTGTTTGTTGGTTGGTTTTTGAGGGGTTTTTGCCTTCACAGATCACTATGATTGGAAAAGACCCTTACGATCATCAAGTCCAACCCTTATCTAACACTACCAGGGCCACTACTATAGCATATCCTTTAGCACCATATCTAGACAGCTTTAAATATACCCAGGAATGGCAATTCTACCACTTCCCTGCACAGCCCATTTCAGCCCTCGAGAACCCTTTCCGTACAGAAGTTTTTCTGTCTAACCTAAACCTTCCCTGGCATAGTTTGATGCCATTTCCTTTTGTCCTATCAGTTATGACTTGTGAAAGGAGACCCAACTTTCTACAATCTCGTTTCAGGTAGTTGCAGAGAGCAGTAAGGTCTCATCCTCAGCCTCTTTCAGACTAGATAACCCCAGTTCCCTCAGCCCTCCTCATAAGGCTTATTCTCAAGACACTGCACTGACTTCATTGCCCTTGTCTGGACACTCCAACACTTCAGTGTCTCTCTTGTCCTGCAGCACTCAAACACAGTACTCAAGGTGGAGCCTCACTGATGCTGAGTACCATGGGACAGTCATCTGTCTAGTCCTGCTGGCCACATTATTGTTGATCCAAACAAGGATGCTGCTGGCCTTCTTGACCACCTGGCCACACTGCGAGCTCATGTTCAGCCAACTGTCGATTAACATCCTCAGGTCTTTTTCTGCCAAACGGTCAGGGACCGGAATGAGCTGCCCAGGGAGGTGGTGAAGTCACCCATTCTGGATATGTTTAAGGGTCCTTTTGATGTGGTGCTTAGGGATATGGTTTAAGGTGAATCTTGTAGAGTAGGATTCTAGGCTGGACTTGGTGATCCTGAAGGGCTTTTCCAATCTGAATGTTTCTGTGATTTATGAAAAACTTCTCCCCTCTGAACCTTGAAAGTTGTCAGTTTTATATTCCAACTCAGCATAGGAAATATGTAAAATTTCAAATTTTAGTGAGGCTTTAATTTTGCTTAATTTGATAAAGAAGAGATTAAGACATTAACTAATAGTAGTGTACAACTGTTTGTAGGGCATTTACAAACACAACACAGCCCAAAAATTTTAGTGAGGCTCTTTTTGATCTCCTTGTTGACCTTAAACTTCCTAAGGCAAACATTACAGTTGTCTTTCATCTCTAAATGCGTTTCCTTAGTTCTGCCTGTATGGATTTACAGAGTCCAAAGTCCATTTTTCATACATGCATAGACACTTTTTTCTTCCCCTACGCACAACCACATTTCCTTTTGAAGTTGTTTCAGTTACTGTCAATTAGCAGAAGTTATAGCTTGTGACATAAATGTTGGTTGGAAGGAATGTCTGGTGGTCATCCTCTCCAACCGCCTGAACTAGCACTGCTGCTCTAGCAGGATAGGTATGACTTTGTCCAGCCAAGTCTTATAAACCTCCAAGGACTCTGCAACCTTCCTTGCTACTTTATTATTCTCCAGTAAAAGTTCTTTTTTTGCTAGTGTCCAACCTAGCCACAATCCGTGGTTGATGCCCCTTGTTATCATCTGGTAGCATAAAATTTTGGTTGTGTTTGTAAATACCCTACAAACAGTTTTACACCACTATTAGTTAATGTCTTAATCTCTTCTTTCTCAAATTAAGCAAAATTAAACAAACCCAGTTCTCTCTGCTCTTATGCTTAAGGCCCTTGATCATCTTAGGAGGGCTCTCTGCTGCTCTCTTTCACAGAATCACAGAATGGTTTCAGTTGGAAGGGACCTCAAAGATCATCCAGTTCCAACCCCCTGCGATAGGCAGGGACACCTCCCACTAATACAGGTCGCTCAAGGCCTCATCCAACCTAGCTTTGAACATCTCCAGGGAGGGAGCATCCACAACCTCCCTGGGCAACTTGTTCCAGTGTTTCACCACCCTCACTGCCAAGAACTTCTTCCTAACATCCAGTCTAAATCTCCCCTCTGCCAGTTTAAACCCATTGCCCCTCATCCTGTCATTACAAGACCTTGTAAATAGTCTTCCCAATTTTTTGTTATCCATCTCCTACATGGAGTCCAAAGTCAACCACAGTATTCCAGCTGAAACCTCACCAGAGCAGTTAATTACCCCATATAGAATCACAGAATCAGTCAGGGTTGGAAGGGACCACAAGGATCATCCACTTCCAACCCCCTACATGGGCAGGGACACCCTACCCTTGATCAGGCTGGCTAGAACCTCATCCAGCCTGGCCTTAAACATCTCCAGGGATGGGGTCTCAATCACCTCCCTGGGCAACTCATTCCAGGGTCTCACCACTCTCATGGTGAATAACTTCCTCCTCACTTCCAGTCTGAATCTTCCCACCTCCAGCTTTGCTCCATTCCCTCTAGTCCTGTCACTACCCAATAGCCTAAAAAGTCCCTCCCCAGCTTTTTTTGTAGGCCCCCTTCAGATACTGGAAGGCCACAATAGTTTCTGCCATTTTCTGTCATTTCCCTACCAACCCTTTTTGGAGATGTAGCTATGTTTTTCTCTTTTTGTTGCAGCTGGGATTTTGTCTGGCTGTGGTCTGAGAACAGGAGGTGCTTTGCTATTTATGCCATCTGTAGAGGTAACAACAAGAGAAAATACATACACAGCTGCACACATGGTCCTAAGAGACGCGGTAAAAAATGGTGGTGCTGGATGTGAAAACCACATACACACCTTCTGTGAGATCCGCATTTGCCATAACTCCCCACAGGACTGTGGTTACTGAAAGCAAAATAATCTTTAATTTAGGATTCCAATTCCAATCAGCACATCCCAATGCCAATTACTATATCCATGTAGAACTTAGCATTATATCCATGTAGAACTTCTTCCTAATGTTCAACCTGAACCTGCCCTGATGCAGATTGAGACTGTCCTTTTGTTCTGTCACTGGGTGCCTGGGAGAAGAGACCCAGATTTTAAGAAGAATTTTATTAAAATCATAGGATTGTAGGATTGCTTGGATTGGAAAAGACCTCCAGGATCATCAACTCCAACCATTGGCCCAATGCCAGCATTACCATTAAACCATGTCCTCAAGTGCCATGGCCACACGTTTTTTGAACACCTCCCTAGACAGTGACTCCACCACCTTCCTGGGCAGCCTGTTCCAGTGCCTGACCGCTCTTTCCATAATTTTTTTTTTTTTCTTCCTTATTCAGCTGGGACAGAGCACTGGAACAGGCTGCCCAGGGAGAGTGTTGTGGAGTCTCCCTCTCTGGAGATACTCAAGAACCGCCTGGATGCATTCCAGGGTGACCTGCTCTAGGTGGTCCTGCTCTGGCAGGGGGGCTGGACCAGATGAGCTTTCAATGTCCCTTCCAGCCCCTGACATTCTATGACATTCTATGATTGTTTTCAAGCACCGTGTTGCTATTTGCTGAAAATCCAAGAGTGCTGGCTAGCAGTCCTCTCACTTGTCTTTCTTCTAGAGATTTCTAAGGAACATCCAACTGAATGAAGCTCCTGCATCTCAAATCATCATGTACCTTTTCTTCATATCTGAAGAAGGAAAACAAGGCTAAGGCTGATTCAGCTGAACCATATCACAGAGCTTCTCTGTAATGAGTCCCACACTGGTAGGCTCTCTTTCTTTTCAACATGAGAGCAGCACTGAAAAAGAAACTCAGGTGTAGAGTTCTGCAGTATAGTCTGATTTCCACAGTCTTTTCACTGTTCATATTTATTTCGTTGTTTAAGTGAATGTTTATGAACATCTCGAATAGAATGAGAAACACCTTGACCTGCTGTAGCTAGCAAGAAAAGCCACTTGACATCAGCCCTGGTTTATGTTCTACACCAGGTACTATTTTTCAAAGGTGACTTTTCATTTTGAAAAAATGAGGAGATGTGAGATGCATTCAACTGACACAAGTTGAGTGCCTCAATAAATGGCATATCATAATCTGGAAACATATTTTTATAAGCCGGTATTTCTGTCCTTTTTGGAAAGATTATTATGAGGAGCAGAGTTCAGTTGGGTTCAAGCTGATGTTAAGGCAGAATCTAGTAGAGGCCTTAGCGTAGTATCTAATAAACAGAGGCTTTGAGCCTGAGTGTCTTATTGCAGTTCACTTACAGAGTAACTCAATTCACTTAAGGTTACTGTGCCTTGAATATAAGGCACAGTAAACTTCACGCTAGACCTGCTCATTGTTGACTCAAGACTTGATGTTTTGATCAAGACACAGAAAACTCTGGTTTTAAAAGTGCTGAAGTCTTTGTTTGTTTTGGAAGATGTTAAAACATGTTAAAGAAAATTAGTTCTAAGTTGAGTGTTTGTATGACAAGTTCTGCCTACAGCAAATCTCTATGACTGAGCAGCAGATCTCTAAAAATAAAATTCAAAATTGTAATGTTCATGCAAGTCTTAACACTTGTGGTACCAGTGCCTGCTGCCGTAATAGTAAGTGAATAACAGAATGTTGTCACACTGCACTAAATTTCTGACTTCTGTTTCATCTTGTAGGACTGATCCTTGAACATTAACTTTCTGGATGTTTATATCTATAAAATTGATGTGCTACGTGGCTCAAATAACCAATAAATGGACTCGATATTGTGATCAGTCTGTAAATGACATTAGCAGGAAAGCAGAAGCATCACCAAAGAAAAAAGCAGGCGGTAAAAGGGATTTTTTTCCTATGCCTTGGACTTCATAGATGAACACTTCTAAAGAAGAAAAAAAGTATAGAAAACCCAGTAATTGCATGTGGAAATTAACTCCTTCTATTCCAGAGGGTGCTACTTCTAATGCAATGTTAAAAAGTGAAATGCTTCTGAATTTGGCCCCTCCAAAAGAAGACCTTGATGGACAAATATAGCAGTTGTAGAAGATAAGAGGAGTTGTGTTTTCTCTGTTACTGCAAGAGTTGCTTCTGGCTGTGTGGGAGGCAAGGGAGAATGGGGATGACTGAGACATGTCAGTATGAAAAGGAGGCTCAGGGGGGACCTTATTGCTGTCTACAACTACCTGAGGGTGGTTGTAGCCAGGGGGAGGTTACCTTCTCTCAGGCAACCAGTGACAGAACAAGAGGACACAGTCTCAAGCTACGCCAGGCTGGAGGTGAGGAGAAAGTTCTTGACTGAGAGAGTCATTGGCTACTGGAATGGGCTGCCCAGGGAGGTGGTGGAGTCACCATCCCTGGAGGTGTTCAAGGTGGGTTTGGACGTGGCACTTGGTGCCATGATCTAGTCTTGAGGTCTGTGATATTGGGTTGGACTTGATGATCTTTGAGGTCTCTTCTAACCTTGGTGATACTGTGATATTTATGCCTCCATGGCCCCAATGTACGGAATCGCCTCTGAATCTTTTTCATACTGTTTTGATCGTGCTCCTTGAGTTGTTCGGATCATTCTTCAAGGTAATGGAAATGATACTAGCGAACAGAGCCAGGACCTCAAGAGCCAAAGTAGCTGAAAGAGCAACAGCTCTGCTTACTTCTCTCTCTTCGTGCTCTGGGCTCCTTTACTGCAGCCTGGAATATGTGCCATAGATTTGAATCCCAGGAGGCTGGGGTACCTATAACACTGATCTACAGAGAGGTTGAAGACTCCTCCTCCCTCTCTCCTGTTTATACCTATGGAAGAGTTTGGCTGGAAATGTTGTTATTTTGTCTTATTAAAGAGGCTGTGTTGGGGCTGGCCACATTGCAAGCCTGGTTGAATTTAGCTACCTTTACTTCAGAGTTTGGAGAGAAAGAACTATGTTCATTCCCTAAACAGAAACAAGTGTTAAAAGGCACTGCCTTCAGTCTGACAGGAAAGACCAACTTGCCTTTGATGTAAACTGGTGCTGTAGAAGGAAAACTAGTCCAGTGCTATGGAGCCTGCAGTTCTGCCACTCCAAAAACCCGAGGGCAATGTGTCTTACCCTAGGGTGAATGTACCAGTGCCAGTTACTGGCCTAAATAGTACAAATGACCCATAATCCACCAGTCAGTATGGCAATAATGTGTGACATCCCCTGTGAAGAGACCATTTTTGTTTATCCAAAATGAGCTGCTTTTTACAAGGCTACGCTTAGCCTTTAAAAGAATTTTTCCAACAGTTTACCTCAGGTAGGGTTTAGCAGCAGTGATGTTAGGAGATTGTGCAAAAGTTTATACGTCATTCCTCACAGGAGAATCTCTGTTTGGGCTATCTGGTATTTTGGGTCACTCAGCTTTACTTCCATGTGCTCCACAGGCTCAGAGATGAAGACTCTTTTGCCCTTGAAATTTCAGTGTCTGGATATGATAACAAAAATAGAGAAGGACATGAAGGACATGGAACTATTGGAGAGGGTCCAGAGGAAGGCCATGAAGATGATCAGAGGGCTGGAGCAGCTCTCCTGTGAGGACAGGCTGAGAGAGTTGGGGCTCTTCAGCATGGAGAAGAGAAGGCTTTGAGGAGACCTGATAGTAGCCTTCCAGTATCTGAGGGGGCCCTACAGGAAGGCTGGGGAGGGACAATTTACAAGGTCTTGCAATGACAGGACAAGGGCCAATGGGTTTAAACTGGCAGAGGGGAGATTTAGACTGGATGTTAGGAGGAAGTTCTTTACAGTAAGGGTGGTGAGGCACTGGAACAGGTTGCCCAGGGAGGTTGTGGCTGCTCCCTCCCTGGAGGTGTTCAAGGCCAGGTTGGACTAGGCCTTGAGTGAGCTGTACTAGTGGGAGGTGTCCCTGCCTATGGCAGGGGGTTTGAACTAGATGATCCTAGAGGTCCTTTCCAACCTTACCATTCTATGATTATAAGATGGTTTGGTATTAGGTGAATGTCTTAATGAAAGCTGTAGATCACTTAAAGCAATTACAACTCCATGAGCTTCTAAGACCTGAGATTTCTGTTCTTCTCAGTTTTCTCTGACAATGTCCAAGACAGAGTTGGGAGTTTCAAAACTAGAAGAGCCTTTCTTTGCTTGTTTTGCTCATCACTGAGTAGAAAACCTTCACCTTTTGTCCTTACCCCTCAAATAAAATCCCTGTGGTCTATCAGGTGATCTACTTTGATTAGGTTACAAAGTGAAATCAATAATCTCATTTGAAAAGCTTACTGGAGGCAGGGAATCTCCCTCATATTGAACATACTATCAGAGGAGAATCTGCCATTCTGGGTACAACCTGACCTCCAGACTGCAAGGATAAGCAGCCTGAGAAAACATGAAGGACTTAGTAGCAGAATAAAATGAGTGGAGAGATGATGGTAAGAACTATGTAGGGTTACCAAGGAGTTATTAAGTTTTCAGTCACACACTTTTTCTATAGATTTTCTAAATAACTGTGGTTAAGCCAATATACACAGGGTGGTGTCAGGTGTATACAGGTGACTACGTTGACACACTGAAAACATAAGTAGCAGAAGACACACTGTTTCTATTGCTTGCCTCACTGTACACAGATAACAGTCAAAGTCACAATGTTTCTGTGAAATCATGAGTTACTTAGATTACCAGTGAGAAAATGTCCATTTCTTTTTTTCCCTGAAAACCTTAAATGGTGACATTGGTTCTTATGCTTTAGGGAAGCAATACAGGAGACTAGGTTTGGAAACAGACTTGTATGTTTTATCAAAATCTCTAATCATATATCAAATGTCCTTACAGATTTAAAGAGTGTAAGGTTTCACAGAGTGACTGCATCTCCTGAGGCCTTAAAAAATGCTCATTGGTAGTCTTGGAGTAAGTGGCATCGCTGGTGAGGGAAGCAGGACACTCAGTGATAAAGGAGAGAGTGAATTATAAAACACCCCGCTCTATGAATCTGTCAATGGTCGGATTTAATGAGTTGCAATCTCCACCTCTTCTGTTAGTATCTTTTCCAAGGGTACAGAGTTCCATACACTTCCCATTCTGCACTTACAGCCATGTAGGCTGAGTGTCCCCAGATGAGTAACCTTACCATATTTGTGAACTACCAGATCTGAGGAGCCCAGTGCTGATCCTGAGGCCATGTAGCACATGTCATAGCAGGAGCATTTGAACTCTGTGGTCCTCCTTCCCACTGAGTATAGTAGAGTAGGGTACTTGCCTGCTTGCTTTGACTTTGCAGTCTTTCCATACATGCTATTAGCTCTTGGTATGGGGACAAGCTGGAACTGATGTAAACCAGTAGAACCATTGATAGGCAGTGCTGGCAGATTGCTCAGAAGAATCATAGTAACATGTCCTCTGGATGTTCTGAAATGAAAACACTACCTCTGCTTTGCCTGTCTGAAGGGTGCTCATTTGGGTTGTTTTGCTTGCTCGTGACTTGAATGTACTCTCTTCTTAGGTAGGGCAATGAGGACACTAAAGGGTATTTTGTGAAGAACCCACAGTTTGCCAGGGAATGTGGATTATCCCACTGACAGGCTGAGACCTTCTGAAGTTGCCACCAACTGGGAGAAAGTTACAGACTGAAGCAAATAGGGAAAGCAAAGCATGATCTGAGACTCTGGAATAGGTTGCCCAGAGACATTGTGACTTCCCTCTCCCTGGAGGGACCTTAAGCAACCTGACCCAGGGAAGTTGGAACTAGATGATCTTTAAGGTCTCTCCTAGCCCAAATCATTCTATGGATCTATGGTATTTGTTACCTTAAGCACCCTTTTGCTCAATGTTCGTGAATGAGCAGAAGCTGAATATCTGGGACATAAGGAGAAGTAAGGAAAGAGTATAAAGAATCCCTAGAAATACGGTGAGGTTGCTCTCCCCCTGCAGAATGAGGAGGAATAATATTTTCCTGGACAGAATGGCATTTCCCTACCATTTTAGTAGAATTGCTGCAGTGAAGACTTTTGACCTGGCTGCTCACACTGCAGACCACTGACTTCATCATTTCAGACATAAACAAGTGTTGTGCATGAATGGGAAAGTGAAGGGAGCTTCAAAGGCAGTTGGCTGTGAATGTCTAGAGCTTTTTATAAAACAAAAAGTCGAGGCTGGAGGGATGTGAATGCAGATATGGCAACAGGGAGCTGATGGAGTGACAGGCTCCGTTCAGCTATTCCTACTGAAGCTCTGGGCTGATGTATTTTTACATCTGCTCATGGTCCCATATAGCTTCCCATCCCAGATGGAGCAGGCTGTTATGCCTCCCAGGAGTGCCTGACATGCACATTGCCATGGTCAGACGTGACTCAAGCACCGTCACTGTGCACAAAAGCATACCGATTCTTGGTTTAAGAATGCAAACCCTGTAACACAACTCTTTAATTTTAGGCATCTGAAATATTTCTGGTGCATCTTTCCTCAGCAATTGATTTCCGTTGCTTCAAGCTGCAGGCAGCTGTGGTAGCAGTGGTCTTAAGTGTTGTTTCTGTGTTTTCTCTGCTTGTGTCAGAGCCCTGGATAGCCAGACTTGGGAAAGGGAAAAGGTTAAATTAAGCAGAAGATAGGGAAATTGTCCTGGAAGTCGTCATTGCTACAATCTTCATCAGACATCCCATCGACAGCCTGCTCCAAGGCTGGTTCTTAGGGCTCACTTGAAGCCTGGAGAAACCTTAAGACAGATTTTGGTTGTTTTAGTATGTCATTAAGTCTCAATTTCTTAGCAGGTTCAAAGGCACCTTGATATGAATTAGAGTCATGGACATGTTAAACTGAAATCAGTTTACCCTCTCTTTCCCACTAATTTTAGATGAACAATGCATAGAGCTTTCTTCCTCCTCTAGTGCAGGAAGGAGAATGACAAACTCTATTTCACTTGAGAGTGAAGAGACAAGAAAAAGGAGCTGAGTTTGTCTTTGAATCCTAAGCATTGGCCGCAAAATAGATGACGCTGTTACAGTGCGTACTTCCTCCAGGTGCACAGAGGGAGTCTCTGCCACTACAATGTAAGGGATGTCTTGTTGTTTATTCATAATCTCATGCTGTACAAGGCAACTACTGCTATGCATAACGTGTGAAATGTTTGGCCACTGGAGTGTTCTGCCTGGATGATTCTGCCTTAATTTACGATTAACATTAGTCTGGCGATTTATGGACTGCCAGATTCCCTGAGTAGAAAAACTCCCTTGAAGAAAGCTTTTCACCCACAGGATGGATCAGACAGAGAGTTTCACTTGCCTCTGCCAGCTGCAGTCTGGGATCTTGCAAGAAAAGAGCAGGCAGGCAAGTGGGATGTGTCAAGTGAAGCAGCAGCCTTGGCACAGCAGATAGTGTTTGCTTTGGATGAAAGGTCTAACCTGGATTCGCTCCTCTTTCATGTTCCTTACTTCCAGGTGCCTCCCTTGAGCACATGGGTTCTGGCCAGCCCCAAAGTACAATTTCAGATTTATATTTATGTCTTCTGAAACTGTTTTATGGGAGAAGTCATTGTACTTTCATAGCTCGAGAACTTGCACCTGCTCCTCCTAGAAGCCAAGGTGAAGTGTCTTCATTTGGGAGCCCAGACCTAAGATCACTCCCACACAGGCATTACCACTGATTTACACTGGGATGTAAAAGCAAGTCAAATGCCAGGTGCCACAGCCTGCAATTTCTTGGGAACTAGTTCTCCAGTTTGGTTACCTTGTGTAGTGTCAGCATTGTGCTTTGAAAAGCAATGGTTCCAGGGAAACATCACTCAAAGGAACTCCATCTTCAGAGAGTAGTTTGGCAGGTGCAACACCTTTGATGACTTAACTCTGCACTCAGAAAAACAGTAACTACTTCTGGCTTAAGAATAAAGGACAGGGAAAGATGAGAACTCAAGGGTTTGTTTGTAACTTACATGCTTACAACAGCAATTCTCCCTCCTCCTCTCTCTCACTCCCTGCACTGCTCTCTTTGCTGCAGGGAGCAAGGAAAGCAGCAGGTTTTTTGGTAGCCTAGATGTGGTGAGGCAGTATGTTGTGATGTCTCCAGAAAGTATTAATATCACAACTGGCTCTAGCAGAAGCTTTTGTTGTAGGTCTTGAAAAAGAAGTAAAAGGATGAGCTGGACAGGAGACTCAACCTAGACATAGTTCATCCAATTCAGAGGTGAAATGTGATTATTGAATGGAGTGAGGGAATGCATACTCTGTCTGCGCAAGGTCTATGTATCCTGTGTGGCTGTGCACAGTGCTGCTGTGCCAGGGCTGGCGGTGGGGTGGCTCTCTGAAGGTCCAAACCCATGTCAGTAAAACAAAAGGGAAATGAAGGCTGATGGTGTGTTTATCAGTCTGAATTCCCACAGTACTGCAGACCAGAAGCTCTGGTTAGATGTTTATGTTGGTTCATCATAAGTGCATGTAAAGAGGTTGACAACATGTGTTAAGAAAGATTATGTGAGATAGTTTCTCTTACTGATCCAGTTGAAGGCAATCAGCTCATGAGAATTTCTTCCAATGCAAGTTGTCCTGGCTATGGCAGATGCCTGGGGTTCATGGGACCGTTTTGTGGATGAGAAGGCCTTGAATACTTCTGCAAACTATCTCCCTTCCTCTTGGATTTTTATAAGGATTTTTATAATTTTTGAAGGGCAATGACATTATTTTGACCAACTTATATGTCCTCTATTTCCAGGTGTTTGAGCATCTCAGTCTGGACAGTACAAACTGTACTTAGTGGTATAGTCTGCCCAGCTCCCTGTTGGGAAAAACAGTGGTGGGGTTTTTTTTGTCTTTTACCATGCTCCTGATAAAACAAAATTATAGTCCTGAATGATGATCAGGTGAAGGGCTAAAATGCAGAAACATCAAAATGGGAGTCAGAAACAATGAGAATATTTTCTCTGCTATCTTGTTCCAATCAAGCCAGAAAAAGCTGTGTGTCTTGGAGGAAGTTCTGTTTACAGCAGTTTTTCTAAACCAGGATGGTAGGGATACCTTGAGAGGATTTCACCCATCTCTTTAGCTTGTGCTTTAAGTGTTTTCATTATCTGGACAAGTTTTCATAGCACAGAAGCTAGAATTTATTAGAGTGACTGGCTCATCCATGCTAATCTGTAACTTCAGTGAATCATTTCTTGTCACAAGATTGTGCTTTGATAAGCATAAGAAATGTACTGTTTAACAGGAGGAGCTCAAAGACATCTCTCACATTGCCTATTCATAGGAGAGTTTTTCTCCAAGTGCAAATTATGAAATTATTTTCATTAGTGTAAGATGTCTTGAACAAAAGTTCTCAAACAAAGCTTTTGTCCTGGCTGAATATCCTCTTTCTAGATAATATGTATAAGATATCCAGAGGTTTGAAACAAAACAATCACACACACACGCACACACAAACCTGTTTTGATGGACTTCAGCCAGGCCATTAACATAACAAAGAAAATATGTGCTTGTTCATGATCCATATTTCATAACTTCTGAAGAAGGAATTGCTGGAATAATGGCAGTAAAAATACATTACTGAAGTTACATGTTGCAATTTCAGTGTGATCTGACTACTATGGAAAAATACAGCATGCTATTGAGTATCAGGGTGGGGATGTGTGTGTACTGGGGGGGGGACAAAGGGGGTTATGTAAAAAGTTGCAACTGCCACAAATGTTATAGGAATACTTGCTGAAAATACTGTTGAGTGCTTAGTGATGTACAAATCACAATAGTTGTTTGGGGGTTTTTTTTGTCTACTTCACTGCCAGCCTGAAGAGCTCTCCTCCAGTTCAACACTGTGAACTCTGTCCTTGGACATCTCTTTGACAGTGAAAACTGAACATGAGGATTTTGCCACCACTCACATGTGAGTACTGCCCATCTGAGGTTAGCATGATGTAGCTGCCCAGCACCTAGTGGCTGCCCAGCACCTAGTGCATAGCTATGGAGGTAGTGCAAAACAAAGCTATTTAAATGAGCCGGTGAGGTGCAATAAAAAGGTCCAAGACTACATGGAAATGCCCTGTAATACTGTCTGTTTTCCAGCAAATACAACACATTCAGTAATTTGACCTGCACTTCTTTAAAAACAAATATCCAAATAACTTCTCAGTGACAGGTTTCCACATCATTCTTCTGCCTCGTACAGAAGAACACAGGAACAAATAAACCAAATCTTTGTGAGGTGCTTTCATCTTCAGTTTCCTGAGTTTTATTTTCAATAGTATAGCCTAGGTGTTGCTAATATCTACCTACATAGCTGGGCTGCTGCATGCTTTCCTGTACAAGAGATTTTTTTTTTTTTCTGTTGTTGTCAGTAACAGATGGTTAGAATTTGACATCTGGAGAGATGCTGATCTACAAATATACCCTGTCTTCACCCACAAAACTCTCTTTCAGAATTAGCTCACTTATAAATGTCTATGGATGTTATTTTCCTTCATTAACCTTCTCCAAAGTTGGCAGCATCCCAAATTAATAAGGGAATGTGGCCATTGTAAGGTGCAGGTTTCAGCACCTGCAGATCTAAGGACTGGTGAAGGATAGAGGGAGAGCTAAGTCTTCCCACACCTCTCAAATCTTCTAGGCAGCTGAGTTGTGGCTTGAGCACCTGGGTTGTCTTTTAGAGGTAGCAGCCTTTGCTGTGGTGGGACATTGCTGTCAGTGTGCTGGCTGGGGCAGGGCACCACTCTAACTGAATACAGGAGCCCAGACTCACAGACAGAGGCAAGTCAAGGATGTGGGAAGGAAGGCTCATTGCTGTCTAATGGAATACACTTTTTGAACCCTCTTCTCCTGAAAAATGTGGAAAGTTGCATGTTTAAGCTAATAGGGTTCCCAGAAGAAAGGACTGGCCAGTTTTAGTCACTTTTGTGCTGTTGGAGATGCGGGTGCATGGTGATCTGGTCCACACCCCACATGAGTTTGTTCCAGGAGCTTTGCCTCCCCTAGTACAATGGCTACAATGGCCAGGTGGAAGTGCAGAAACAACATAGTTAATGATGGGCTCTGTGTTCTGTTTTAACTTTTAATGACTGTGTGGTGCAAGATGAACTGTTGTCTTCAATATGGGTTAACAGCACGTAGTATGGTAAAGTGGATGAGAAAATAAGAATAACCTCAAAAAAATAGTAATTACTTTTCACAATTAAATAGCTTCCTACATGGTACCTGGAGAGATACCAGTGAGATAATAGATATAATCATTGTGAATCCCTTACAGTTACAATTTATCATGTACCTTAATAAATGTAAAGGCTTTATTTTTTGTTCTTTCACTGATTCAGAATGTTATTTTCTTCATCTGTGAGAAGTTATTTAACCTTGGACACTGTGCTGCTTCTCAGGCTGTCCTGGTCCCATGGACTAGATGTTAGGAGGAAGTTCTTTACAGTGAGGGTGGTGAGGCACTGGAACGGGTTACCCAGGGAGGTCGTGGATGTTCCCTCCCTGGAGGTGTTCAAGGCCAGATTGGATGAGGCCTTGAGTAACCTGTACTAGTGGGAGGCGTCCCTGCCTATGGCAGGGGGTTGGAACTAGATGATCCTTGAGGTCCCTTCCAACCTTACCGTTCTATGATTCTATGATTCTATGACTAGTTTCCCTCAGGAAGCTCTGTCTGATTTAGTTTGTGCAGGACCTTCTTAGCCATTCCTTTGTTAGAATGGGTCCACAGGAGAGCCACAAAGATGATCTGAGAGCTGGAGTACCTCTCCTATAAAAAAAGGCTTGAAAGAGTTTGAGTTGTTCAGCCCAGAAAATAGAAGGTTTTGGGGAGACCTCAAAGATGCCTTCTACTATTTGAAGGGGGACTACAGGATAGTTGCATGTAGGGATAAGGTGAGGGCTAACAGTTTCAAACTGGAAGAAGCTAGATTTAGATTAGACAGTAGGAAGAAATTCTTTACCACAAGGGTGATGAGGCACTACAACAGGTTGCCCAGTGAACTTGTGGAGCCTCCACCCTGGAAGTGTTCAAACCCAGGTTGGATGGAGCCTTGAGCAATCTGCTAGGAGGAGGTGTTCCTGCCCGTGTTGGGGATTTGAACTAGACAATCTCTAAAGTCCGTTCTGATCCATTCCATTCTATGATATGAGAGGGAAATACAGAGAGTAGGATTTGGGATGATGTTTGAAACAGGGATCAGGGTGGACTTGGTAGGTATAAAGACTCAGAGAATCTAAAGACACCAGCTTAGAATCTGAAGCACCCCAAAAGAAAAAATAAGGCTGTTGTCAAGGCACTGCTGGCCACACTCCTTTGCCATCTGGCGTAATAGGCATGTGGGAAAAAGCAGACCTGGCTAAAGGATCCTTGTTTTGTGTTCAGAATGGATGTAGTGATCCCGACATAAACATTTACCAAGATCAGCTCCTCTAGCTTGGGCTCTGATTCCAAGGAGCATAGCAGCTGCCACGTTTGACCTCTGTTGTCAAACAGAGCTAAAGAGTTTCTCTTGCTTCAGGTTCCATGATTTGTGGTCTGTTTAAGCTTCTCCTTACCTGTGCCTGATGTGATACAGTAGCTTGCCATTTTTTTTTCCAAATTTGTTCAGTCATCTTCAATTTCTGAGGTGTGTTATGACAAGGCACATATGTATGACAAGACTTGCAAAGAGGGTAGAGGTACTCAAAGCCTTATGCTTAAAGGCATGTCCATTCAGAGCAATCACTTGGGAAATCATCTATACCAAGTCCGTGTGAAGCACTCTGAAAACTCTGACTGGGTTTGAACCATAAATTACATGATCAACTTCATTGAACAAGGCAGAAACCAAGTCATCAATAAAATCAAGTCATATAAAAAATGCTGCTGTGGGCATAGTAAACTCACCAGAAAACACTGAATGCAGATGACAGCCATTGTTGTCTTTAACAAGGTCCTGTGCATTCAGGAAAGTGATAAAGGAAACTCAAAACTCATAAGGCCAAGTGCTGGGCCAACTATTCTGCAGCGAACCAAAAACTTCTTTTTATTTCTGTCTGCATTAATGAAGATCAGTTTCAGAAACTCGATTTGGATACCCCTTGCGGTATAAAATTATACATTGTGTTATACATTAGGGATAATCAGTTCTCTGAATGTAACAGTTGAGTGAGTGCGTTAAGAGCATGAGAAAAAAATGCATTCAGAAACATATTCTTCCTATTTAAACTTCAAACTTAATAAGGAATATTATAGCATTTTCAAAGCAAGGATAATGGGAAGGACTAAAATGTTTAGTTACTGCAGCCTCAGTTATGAGACATCAGGATCAGGACACAGAAGTAACGAGGTTTTTTTCTGTCTTCTAGGTTTCCAGAGTCATCAGTTGTGGAACTGATCCTTTTGTGCAGGTGGGAAAGGAGCACTGATTAGAGGAGCGGTTGGCACCACTTTTTAAACTACTGCTGATGGAAAATGATGACACATGAAGATCTGGCATCCATCTGCCAATATAGCAAGAGAAAGAAAAGGCTGGGTGACACTTGCGGGAAGTTTTCAAGGTATCCAGCTTGCCTGAGCAAAACAGGTCTAAATCTCCCCAAAGTGAAGGTCTGGATTGGTTCAACCATTCCCAAAAGGCAAAGCAGCTGGCCATGCAGGTATGCAGTACTTTCTGAGACTGATGACCCTGGAAACTACAGACCAGTCAGCCTCACCTCTGTGCCTGGCAAGATCATGGAGCAGATCCTGCTGAAAGTCCTGCTAAGGCAAATGGAAAACAAACCAGAGGTGATTGGTGGGAACCAGCAATGGCTTCACCAAGGGCAGATCTTGCCTGACAAATTTAGTGGCTTTTTATGATGAAGTCACGGCGACAGTGGACAAGGGAAGGGCAGCTGGTGTCATCTACCTGGACCTGAGTAAGGCATTTGACTCTGTCCCACATGACATCCTGGTCACCAAACTGGAAAAACATGGACTTGATGGATGGACCACTCGCTGGATAAGGAATTGGCTGGATGGTCGAACCCAGAGAGTGGTGATCAAGGGCACAATGTCCACCTGGAGACCAGTGACAAGTGGTGTCCCTCAGGGGTCAGTGCTGGGACCA
>VWZE01005854.1:133190-165015 GCA_013396675.1 Eubucco bourcierii
ATTCTATGATTCTATGATGATGTCTCTGCTGAGATAGGGTGTGCTCAGATCTTTCTGCTGTTATCTTTCTAGTGGTGCTGGGTAAACACAGCTCTATACGGTTAGTGACTAACAAGCAATAACCAAATTGCATATTTTTATTGCGTAATTAATTAGAATTAATTAGAGACACTCTCAGAGTGGAGTATGTAAGCAGGCTGGTGTGTGCATTTGAACTGGCTGGAGTTTGAACCAAGGCAGCTGCAGCAGTATGCTGATGCGCGCATTACTTTCACAGTATCACCAGGGTTGGAAGAGACCTCAAAGATCACCAAGCCCAACCCATCACCNTCCAGCCTAAACTTCCCCTGGCGTAGCTTGAGACTGTGTCCTCTTGTTCTGTCACTGGTTGCCTGAGAGAAAAAGGTAACCTCCCCCTGGCTACAACCACCCTTCAGGTAGTTGTAGACAGCAAGAAGGTCTCCCCTGAGCCTCCTCTTCTCCAGGCTAAACAATCCCAGCTCCCTCAGCCTCACTTTATAGGACCTGTGCTCGAGGCCTCCCACCAGCCTCGTTGCCCTTCTCTGGACACGCTCAAGCACCTCAATGTCCTTCTTAAATTGAGGGGCCCAGAACTGGACACAGTACTCAAGCTGTGGCCTAACCAGTGCAGAGTACAGGGGGAGAATGACCTCCCTGCTCCTGCTGACCACACTATTCTTTTCCTCACATCCTCATACATATCTTATCCTGATCCAAGTGCTTCAACATTCCAGTGTCCTGCCACAAAGCCAACCAAACTGACAAAGCTGAGGGATGGCTTTGTGTGACCCCACCAGCTGCAGAGCATGCACCAGCCTAGGCATAAGGAGACTTTCATCCTTGTGCTTCTGCATTTCTCCTTGTGTGCTCAAGGTGAGGGTCTGGGATAAAAAGCCTTTGGTCATTCAAAGCTGATCCTTCAAATTTCAGATTTCAGCCTAGTATAAAACAGGTATCCTTGCTGAGAAGAAGAGTGTGAAAATGACAAAATGATTGTGCTTAATACCTGCATGCTTTGCATTTCACAAGTGCAGGCACGGTAACTCTGTATGATAAGGAACTACCATACACAAATATATCAGACCACAGAGTTATCTTTTGCTCTCTGTGCTAACTTTTTGGATTTACCATGATGTTCTCCTTGTAGCTTTACTGACAGGAACCAGAAGTACACTATCAGAACCTTCAGCTCAGGCTGTGGCTGTACATCTGACAGCAGGCCAGCTCAGATAGCCATCAGCTCCATCAGTGCACCTGGCAAGACATGTGTTGTACAAACAGCTAACAGAAGTAAAAATTTTAAACAAGAAGGAATGAAGCCTGTCCCTGTCATGATGAACAGGACCTCTTATTTCACCTACCACTAACTGGCACTTTTGCACTTGCTCTTTCCTCAACTCTGCCCCACATCACCATGATGGCAAAGTATTGATTAATGATGCCATTGGAAGTATGGGACCCTTCATAGCGTGGAGCTGAATGATTCAGACACCTCCTGGATGTCAGAGCTGAGGCATGCTGGAGGGAGATTTCTTCTGCTCTTGGATCATTGATAAACAAGTGTCAGTCTTGAGTTTGATCTTTCTGTGTATTTGCACAAGTAAGTTGATAAGCACTACTAATCAGCATCTTTTTCACTTTAGCAATAGAGGACACTGTGTGTATTACTTGGTACCTACCGTGACAGCTGTCTGGTTTTTCTCTATCTTGGGAATTTCTGATGTCTCCTAATAATGGTGTTAATAAATCAGAAGGGAATTGCATGAGCAGTGCTGCCAGACATGTGATTGGAGATGTTACATTAGAGGAAAGATGTTTGATGTTGGGATACGTTTTCACGTTCTGTCAGTCACATTCCCTACCTTCACATGTAGTAATAACTGGGTAAAAGACTACCTATGGAGGAAAATTGAAATTGGAGTAGAGCAGAAGAGAGTATCAAAACAGCTTCTTCTGTTTGGACCATCAAGGTGATGGGATTGTCATAAAGAGTTCAAAATCTAATTAGCAGCTTCTTATGAGTGGTTGTTTTAAAGGGCTGAGACTGAGGCCGATACTATTTATCATCATCGTCACTAGCCAGGATGATGGGGTAGAGCACATCCTCAACAAATCTGTGGATGACACCAAAATGTAGTCATGGGGAATGGTGACCGTACTGGATGCTGGGACTGCTATTCAGAGAGATTTCAACAATCCAACAAAATAGACTGACAAAAATCTTATGAAGATCAACACATCTGTATCTAGAGCAAAACAATCTCTGCCAACAGCACAGGCTAGGGATCAACTACCTCAGGAGCAGCTGCATAGAAAAGTGCTGGGGTCTCTGGTGAGCAACAGGCTATGCAGCAGCCAGCAAAATCCTCTGCAGAAATGGAAGCTAACCACACTCTGGGCTGCACTAGCAAGAGCATATCAGAAGGACAGGAGAAGTCATCAAGTCTCTTTATTTGACACTTTTGAGGCCACATGAGGGATAGTGTCCAGTTTTGATCAGTGGGACATGGCCAGAAGAGAACTACCAAGATAATGGAGGGCTGGAGCATACGACAAATGAGAAGAGACTAAAAGTGGTCAGCTTGTGCCACCTGAAAAAAAGCATGTTAAGGAGGGAAACATTTGGAGGAACCTACTAGCTGATGAGGGGTTATAGAGAAGGGAGAGCAGACTCTTTTCCAAGGTACAGGAAGGACAAGATACAACAGGGGACATTTGGGTCAGGTATAAGAAAAAAACTCTGCAGTAAGAATGGTTCAGTAAGAATGGACATGCAGCCTCTGGAGGTAACTGGGCCTCCATCTCTAGACATGTTCAGGGTTCAAAACTCTAATCAACCTGCTCTCATTTTGAAGTTAGGCCTGCTTTGAAGGTTAAGTTGGGCTATGTGAACTCCAAAGGATCCTTCCAGCCAAAATCACTACATGGCTGTGTTGTTTGAACTGTCAGTTCCCATTCCACTTGCATCCTG
The DNA here is from genome assembly GCA_013396675.1 of Eubucco bourcierii. Classification (NCBI taxonomy): domain Eukaryota; kingdom Metazoa; phylum Chordata; class Aves; order Piciformes; family Ramphastidae; genus Eubucco; species Eubucco bourcierii. Next base: position 136,183 of record VWZE01005854.1, read on the forward strand.
CATATCTCAGTCTTTTCTTTCTCCAGCTCACCATTCATTTGTCAGAAGTAGCTTGCCTTGTATGCCTTAGCCTTGGGATGAGAAATCCAGTTTAGTCTTCAGTTAGCTCTGGCTCTGCACACTGCTGCACATCTGATCAGACATTTGCATGGAGGGGTCATAAGGTTTTGTCCATTTGCCACCATTGCTCAAAGGACAACTTGAGCTGAGGGAGCTGGTTCTGGCAAATGAATTGTAGCCATGGAGGGAAAATTGTTAGTAGTGAGGCAATTGCATCTATGAGTTGCTTACTGAAACTACTGTGAATTATAAAATGTGTTTGATTTCAATCACTCTGTCCCTCAGAAGGCATCAACTGATGTTCTTAAAGCCTAGATTCTCATTTCAGATAGCATCTTCAAGATAACATCAATAAACCCAGACCTGGTCATCATGGCAGAAAAGATAACAAATGTCCCTGCTCTTTCCAAACAGTATGGCAGCTACTGTTAAAATTATACTTGTTTCTCTTCAAAATCACTATTGCCTTCTTCATTTTAATTGTTCTTTCTTCTCTCCCAGCATCTGTACAAACCCCACCTTGTTTGCCAGACACCTCAATGTTGCTCACTATGGGATGAAGATGCACATAAATATACACATAAAACCATGCATAGATATGGAAATATCATCAGCCAGCCCACCATAGGCAGCTGTCCCAGCTGCTGAGGATCTTGAGCCTCAGAAGAGCAGCAAAACTCCTGGGCTGTGGGGAAGAAAGCTGTAACCCTTACAGCAGCAATAAGTTCATCCTGAGCCTCCTGTGAATGAGTCTTGAGTCCCTCCCTAAAAACAGAGGCACTAATGTCAGACAGTCAGGGATAGCAGGCCTGAGTTATGTGACAATCCTCTAGCATGGTGTCACCACACAAATGCAGCCATGTCCACAAGCTTAACTCAAGCCCAGGAAGCCAAAGTGGCCCTTGGAAGCTGCATGCAGCCCACTTGTAACTGTGTTTGTTCAGCTGTAGATGAAGCCTGCAATTACAAACAGTGTTAAATTAATTAAGAGCTTGCAGAAACCTGACCATTTCAAATGCAGTGCTACAGAGGCAGCATGTACCATTTAAACACAGCATGAAAATTTTTTTTGCTCCTCTCAAGCCATCCTCCTCGCTCCTTCCTGCTTGTGCTACCTCTCTGCAGAGGTGCTGGGTGCCTTTCAGGTCAGTGTTCCTGCTCTCTTCTGGTGTTTTCTGAGCTATTTCTTTGACATGAGGTCCAGAGGGACCTCTGCTCCTTGAGTCTGATGGCTGGTCTGTCACTCATATCTTCACTCTGTGAAACAAGACTCTTGTCCCCTGAGAACTACCAGGCATGGCTTGTCGCTCTCCCCTGGAAAGCACAACAGTCTGTTGTGTCCATAAGTAAATGTCTCTTCTAACAGCAGCAAAGAAAGTCCACAGGAAACAGACAGCTCAAAACACCAACTCAGCAGACTTCAGGGACATAGGCAGGTTCTCTGCATTTAATATCTGCACAAGTGAGGAGGAGCAGGTGAGCATCAGTGAATGCTCTCCACCATCTTTGTAGCATTGGAAGGAGCTGCCATTATCTGGAGCTGGAGCTGCACACCATGTCCTTCAACAGAGTTAACAATATCAGACGAAGTGAGGCTCTGACTCTTCAATCCTTGCTCCCTCCTGGGAACAGCAGTAAAAAGGTAAAGCTTTCATTAGTTACTTTCCTTGAAATCACCAGTAACTGACTGCTTCACCCAAGCAGCAATTTATGCAGTTTGCTTGTCCCTGGGAAAAGGGAGGCCCACTGTAAATCAGAGGTTGCCTGCTCACAACTGCAGCCTGCCTCCCTCTACCTGCTGTGGGACTAGTGGGGGCACACTGCACTTGCCCTTCCAAGCACTGCCTTTGCCCCATTGTCCTCCACTCTAGGGACATTCCAACACTTACCTAACCTCTGTTGTGGTGAGCTCACCTTGCATCTATGATGTTAAAAGCTTTCTAAACCTACCAATTTTTTGTTTTGGTGGGGTTGGGTTTTTTTGGGGGGGTTGTTTGTTTATTTGTTTTGGGTTTGTTTTGTTGTTGTTGTTGTGGTGTTTTTTTCCCCTAAGGTAAATGCCTCCATTTCAGTCTGAGTCATATCTCTTTATACCACTTATGCTGACACGCTGAGGTAAGTGGTGTGAAGTACCTGTCTCTGACTAGCTGCTGTAGCCTGGCATCCTACAAGTGTGAGAGCCTTCAAAGTGATGTAACAGCCCGGGAGTTGAAGCTATCCAGTATTTTTAAGATTGAGATGCAAGTAACAAACTCATCCTTAGCATTGCAGTCATGGTGAAATGCCATGCTAGCTCCCAGAATGCTAAAGAGTGCTGGTCTCCTATCCTGCTCTTTCTGCCTGACAGTGAGGACATCATTCAAGATTTCCTTTTCTTGTGCAGCATTAGCTGTTGTAGCTGCTTCATGGGACTGTTGGTAGCTCACAATACATTATGACAGCCTTTAGACTTATGCCAGGGCACAGCCTTTGTGCAGCATGGGATCAAGGGTACATGAGCCATGGAAGTGTGAACTTTTCTTTTCTCTATTTCACTGGGTTCATCTACCCATCACAGCTTTCTCTTCCATGGTTCAACCTGTTTTTCTCAATCAAAAGCTTATCAGTTCCCTGCAAAGCCACCCTCTGACTATGTTGCACATGGGCCTCTCTGATGGAGGAGTTTGACGAAGTGCCCGGGATATGCCCTTAATGCAATCTCGGGAAGGGTGGTGAGACACAGCACATGGTGCCTGTCTTAAGTATCCTGAACCATTGACCTTTAGGAGGGTACAGAAGAAAGAAGCTCCCAGAAGATGGTGAAGAGAAGAGAAGACCATGTTACTACCAAGAAAGGCAGGTGACCTGTTCTGCTCGGGTGTCTGCACTCAGCAGCAGTCCAGTGAGACCAAAACTTGATGTAGGCAAACTCTGCTATAGAACAAGTATTAGGAGTTCAAAGTCAGAAAGGAACATTAAGAAGCAGCTTTTGCTGCAGTGCTACCTTCCAAATGATAAATAATTACTCTGTCTATGTAGTAGAAGCCTTGCTTTTCTCATCTCCAGTTCTTGAACCAGTTCTTCCTAGGAGCACCTCAGTGGTGTGCAGACCAGGAGCTGGTCCACACTGCCTTAGAGCAGCTCTTTTCCAGTCCCAGGCATAGCCATCTCTGGCTATACTATCAGAAACAGCAATATTATTACATTAGATCAACATTATGTGGTTTAACTCTGTTCCCAGGGCCTTATTTAGAGTAGGATTGAGAAGATTTTTATACTGGCTTGTGTTTCTCACAGCTGGTCCCTCACAGTCTGGTGTTTCTCTTGATTCCTTTGCTTTCTTTGTGCTCCTGCCAGGTTTTCCTGAGGTACCTCGGGAGCTAATTGGCCTGGATTTTTGCCTTTTTCCCCTTAAGCAGGCTTACTCCTTCTCCTGTGTATGCCAGTGTGACCACAATGGTAGTGCTAAGCCCAAACATTTTGCTGTCTTAAGTCTGTCTACTGTGTGAAGCCATTTTCCCAAGGTAAATAGAAAGCACTGCACTGTCACTAGCACTACAGGAGTCTCAGGGTTTCTAGCAAGCAGAACAAATGAAAAGTTCTTTTCTTTTCCTTGCTATTTATTTGATTTTGGAGTATTTAGTTGTTCTTCCCTAAATTAGAGGAAGTGAAGAAGATAATTAGATATGTCACTGTATATTTGCATTCCTATGACACTGCTGGTGATCGCGACAAACTGAATGGAAGTAGCAGAGACACAGACCATGTCTTATTTTCTTTTACTTAAGGAGGCTCTCTTAGCTTCTTGAAGGTTTTTCTGAAGCTTGTTCTCTCACCAGCCCATCCAGTCATCCTCACAAAGTAGGTTGTCAAATAGTCAATGTCTGCTGTTCTGCCATGTTTGTTAAGGCTGCCTATGCAGACTAACTAAGACTAATCCTTGGACTCTTAAAAGGACAGAGGTTAATTCCAACCTCAAGTGCTCAGATCTGAATGTTACTTCAGACCCAAAGAATGCTGTCTGTGCTACTGTAATGATTTGAAACAGAACACAACAGTTTAAACTGAACCAATGGGTTAACCTGTCTGTTTTCCCAACACAGAAGTGAAGGAAAAGTAACACACAAAACCTCAAGATTGTGCCCCCAAAAAGTGAGATAAGAATAGATTCTACTGAGCAAAATACAGTTCTGGAGCTCCTAATAAAGAGGGATGTGGACATGCTGGAGCATGTCCAGAGAAAGCCCATGAGGATGATCAGAGGTCTGGACCACCTCTCCTATGAGGATAGACTGAAAGAGTTGGGGCTGTTCAGTCTGGAGAAGAGGAGGCTCTGATGTGACCTTATTGTGGCCTTCCAGTATCTGAAGGGGACCTACAAAAAAACTGGGGAGGGACTTTTTAGGCTATCAGGTAGTGACAGGACTAGGGGGAGCAAAGCTGGAGGTAGGTAGATTCACACTGGACGTAAGTTATTTACCATGAGAGTGGTGAGACCCTGGAATGAGGTACCCAGGGAGGTGGTTGAGGTCCCATCCCTGGAGGTGTTTAAGGCCAGGCTGGATGAAGCTCTGGACAGCCTGATCTAGGGTAGGGTGTCCCTGCCCATGGCAGGGGAATTTGAACTAGAGGATCCTTGTGGTCCCTTCCAACCCTGACTGATTCTGTGATTCTATGAAAATCAGATAATCATAGTACAAAATGCATAATTACCTTAGGCTATTTGCAGATAATGCACAAGCAGCAGCAAGAAGAAGCAAGCAAGGCAGAAAACTACTCCCCCATCCCTCCTTGTCCTAGCATCATCCCAGTGGAAGAGGTAACACCCAAAAATCCAGAACCTAGAAACAGCAACTGGAATACTGTTGCAGTTTCAAGACTAGTGTTGTAACTGTACGTTGTAAACTTTGAGAGAGTTCAAGAGTACGTCCCAAAAGGGGCTGAACAGAATATAAGAGATGAATTTATCTCATTTCATTGGTTTGTTATTTTTCTATAGAGTTGGGAGTTCAGAGTGTTCTCCCTCTTGCTTACTTGCTTGCTTTTTCCCACTAACTCTGTCTGCCCTTACCTGTTCTGTGATGGTCACTCATTTAGGCCACTGTAAAGACTGGGAGTGAGGAGGAGATAATATTGTCTTAGCTGATACACAGCCCTCCAGACTTTTTGTCCAGGAGAGTTGGCTGGGGTTTTATCTATTGCAAATGTGTTTATATATGTTTAATACCTTTTATATTTACCCTGCTTTGTAAATAATAATTTCATTTTACCTCCAAATTGTGAGCAGTGTGGTAATCTGCCTTTGGGGAGTAAATCCCAAACTCTAACAGTAAACCTCCCATTTACAATCTGAACTTCAAGCCCCGCAGTACTTTGCTCCAGCCAAGTACTTTCATTTTTGAAGCTGGCATAACAGCAGCAGTTTCAACACAGTGCGTGACAGCTACCTCCAAGGCACAGAGGGAAGTACAGAAACAGGTAGAGCTGATGAGGGATTGCTGCTTTCCTCATCTCTCATCCTTTTGTCCCAATTTGGTGACCCTACCACTCCTTCCTTTGCTTGCTGTGGTACTAATATGTAGCCTCAAGGGATCTATAGCCTGGGGCTTTCAGCCCAAGCAGCTTGTTTTCCTGGCAGCAGTCACATGGCAGAAATCCTTGCTAAACACAGTTTGTATTTCAAGGAGTTGCAGGCTGCATTACCGCAGCCTTCCAGCTTTCAGCAATTACAGAACTCTTTGTAGCTGAGCAGTAGATCTAGATAGCAATTTCATTGTATGAGGTTTCAGTGGTGAGCTCATAAAGAGACAGCAGATTTAACTCTTATTTGAGCTATGCACATAAAGATACTTGCTGAGTCATTACTTTGTCAATTAGATGCTCGGACCTGGGCTTGTCCTGGATCCCTATTTGACTCAGTTCCCATGCCCCTGTTGGGGAACTATGTGGCCACACAGGGTTCTTGATGACTAGTGATGTTTACCAGAAGCCCTATGCATGCTTGGGACTGTGAAGGTGGGTGGGCAAGGTCTGTGAGTGCTGGAAGAGAGATCCCTTTAAGAGGCAGGGGAGTGGCACCACTGGTGCCATACAGAGAGTGTAAAGGCACATATGGAATCTGAATAGTGAAAAATAGGAGGTAAAAAATGAAAGAAAAAGCTCATCCTAAGGAGGAACCATGACAGAGCACTGATTTTACTTGGTTTTTTTTTTCGCTTACACTCTTCTATCTAACAATTCAATTACTTTGTCCTTATCCCACCAGGACTGGAAGGGATGCGTTTTCCAAGCAGTGGCTCTCTCGGGGTTTGGAAATAAAAATTTGTTTTCCTGTTCCCTTTCTACCTGCCTCTCAGCGCTTCCCGTGGGCCTGATCCTGTGCTGGGCTGTGAATCTAGGTGCCCTGTGGACTAAAGATGCTGTCCTTGCCTGAGTAGCACAAGACAATGCAGGAACATTGATGTGCACTTTTAATGAATGGTGAAAGAGAAGTAGCATTTGCTAGGAATAGTCCTGCGATGCAGATTTCTAGTGTAAATTTGACTCATATCTGCTACAACAGTTTTACAGGTATTTGCTAGAAAAATATTTATGCTGGGGAGGATGTGTGGGGAGGGGTGGGGATGTGGGGGAGGGTGTGGAAGAAACAAAAGGGTTATTCTTAGAAGCAGATTTTACAGTTTTCTACACTTTTCTGCTTGCCACTTTAATTTGATCTTACTGAGGCAGTGCAAAACATTGTTGCAAAACCTTATTGTCCAAGGCCAACCTTTTGCATAGACAGAGGAAAGCAGCTGCTCTGGAGTGCAGCCAAGCAGAGAGGGATCTGGGGGTACTGGTTGACAGGTGACTGACTGAACACGAGCCAGCAGTGTGCCCAGGTGGCCAAGTAGGCCAATGGCATCCTGACCTGTATCAGGAATAGTGTGGCCAGCAGGAGCAGGGAAGTCATTCTGCCCCTGCAGTTAGCACTGGTTAGGTCGCATCTTGAGTACTGTGTCCAGTTCGGGGCCCCTCAATTTAAGAGAGATGTTGAGGTGCTCGAACATGTCCAGAGAAGGGCACCAAGGCTGGTGAGGGGGCTGGAGCACAGCCCTATGAGGAGTGTCTGAGGGAGCTGGGGTTGTTCAGCCTGGAGAAGAGGAGGCTCAGGGCAGACCTCATTGCTTTCTACAACTACCTGAAAGGAGGTTGTAGCCAGGTGGAGGATGGCCTCTTCTGCCAGGCAACCAGCAAGAGAACAAGGGGATGCAGTCTCAAATTGCACCAGGACAGGTTTAGGCTGGATGTTAGGAAGAAGTTCTTCATGGAAAGAGTGATTGGGCATTGGAATGGGCTGCCTGGGGAGATGGTGGAGTCACCATCCCTGGAGGTGTTTAAGAGGAGACTGGACGAGGCACTTAGTGCCATGGCTTAGATAATTAGGTATTGGGTGATAGGTTGGACTCGGTGATCTCAAAGGTCTTTTCCAACCTGTTTAATTCTGTGATTCTGTGAAAGCAAAACTCCCTTTTCTTCCTTTGCTCTGATGTTAAGTGATCCCAGTTCCCTTACTTGGCTTGCCTGCCTGTTAGCTGAAAGCTATGGGGTCTTCCTGGTTAGGAGAGCTGCTGTAATAGCACCTCTGGGAGGACAGGCAAACACAGCTGGATCCTGCCAGTGTATATACACACATGCACACATACATTTGTGTCTGGGGATGTGGTCTCCTGTTGAAGACTTCTCCCCACATTCACCTTCTCCTTGCCACCCTCTCATGAGATGTGTCACATGTGACAGGACTGCTGCTTCACTATATGATGGTTACCCCTTCATATCAGCTTCCCTTCTCCTGTTTTATCTTCTGAACTCTTAAAATACTTAGGGGGGAGGGGAGGGAAACTCCTTTTTGCATGAAATACACAGTCTGTCTGTAACTAAAGGAGTAATTGCATGTGTGCCATTTGCACATGACCTAATCCAGAGTTTGTCTGTGTTTCCAAAACAGTCCTTCCTGTGACTGATGTTCTCAGCTGCTGCTTTGTTTCTTTAAAAATCTGAGCCTGGGCAACAGATTTTAGATCCATTTGACAGCTGCCAGGGGTCACTTTGAGAAATGCCTGGAAGCTAGTTAGGGTGTGTGTATGTGTGTTGTTTCTGTTTAAATATCTCTGGGGCAATATTTTAAATGCATTTAGAAACCTTATAGTTTAGAGCAGGTAGGTGCCATGGAGGTTTTCAAGAGAATGTGCGCTTCTTAGCTGTGAATTGTAACCTCTAAGTATTTCTGGAAAATCCATCCATAAGTTGTGAGCTGAATGAAAGCAGAGCCATTGGCAGAGCACTCAGTGATGCCTGGGTGCAGCACCAAAAGGCACACCAGCAAAATCATTGTCCAGCAGAGTTGTAGAGCAGGCTTTGCTTTGGCTTACCAGCATGAAGTGCAGCACGCAGGAGGCAGAGAGCAAGGAACTGCAAGGAGAAGGTTTTTATTGACAACTCAGAAGGCAAAATGTGTAGTGTTGGATCAGAGCTGTTGTATCGCTTGATGGAAGGCTGCACAGGAAGGGCAACTGTGTATTTTTAAAGTAAACAGCGAGTATACCAATTAATCTGGTGCCTGAACAGAGCAAACACAGCTGTCTGCGGTTGCTTAAAAGCAGCATAGAGAGCCCTGGGAGGCAAGGGGAATCCTGCCTTTTGCTGCTGTTTTTCTCACCATTGAGAAAAGTCAGGTCTCTGCCTGGCAGCCTCACCCCTCCCAAATCCACAATATGGTCAGTGTACATTACCCACAAAACAGGAGAGCCTTGCCTGTTGCTGGATCCCTGCACTGCTACCGAAGCTGTGACACTCAACAGTTTCTCCTCCCTCCTGCTTTGTCCTGTATTGCAATATTCCCAAATCCCATCCCAGCTGCTGTGTCCCACTGAACTGTATCTCCCAGTAATGTCTTTCCTTTTTAGGAGGGGCCAGGAGCTGTGCATTGCCCCGGCTTACTCTCTTCTGTAGTGAAAAAGCTCTCACATCACAACACCCCCGGAGCTGCAGATGAAATGCAGTTTCCATTTCAGAGCACATACAGGTCCTTCAAACACCTCCTTGTCTGTTTGTCTGGGACATTGTTCAGGGAAGGCTCTTGGGACATCAGGGAAGCATGGGAGGATATAATGGCCCCAGGTGTTGTGTGAAGAGCCCTGAGCCAGGCTGCATGCTCAGGATGCACTCTACAAAATGCAAAATGATTTGGAAATTATTACCATTCCCAAAGGCCAAAATCCTAGATTTAGCACTGGTGAGAAGCTGCCAAGCTGTGTGCTGAGTGAAAGAGAAATTGCTTCACCACCATTAGGTCAGCTTGCAGACAGGGGAGAAAAATATGCCTCTATTTAAGCACCACCAGCAAGACTTTTACATCCCAGAAGGGGAAGCGCTGATTCAGATCAGAGCACTGTTACCCACTGTGGGCCTCTGAGAGCATCTCCAAGCTAACAGGTCGTCATTTGCTTTCTGTAATGGGAGGAGTTTCTTCTGACATTCCTCAGCTCTGGGCTTTTCCCTGATGTGTATGCCGCATGGCACATCCTGCTCTTCTTCCTAAGGAAAGGCAAAGTTTCTGTCTCTGGTTTAGGGAGCGAAGGCAGGTGCTCCTCATGCCTTCCAAGAAGAGTAAAGGAAATGCTCCATGCAGGATTGGAAAGAATTGGAAATTTAAATGGAAGTATTATTGATAACTACACATAACAGTACAGAAACAAATAAAATACACAAATTCATAGCCCTCGGCCACGGTTCTCAAAAAATCCCCTTATGCCGAAACTTTTCATAACTCACTGCCCTCCAAACCAGACTTCAAATGCTCCCCCCCCCGTACCTTGCTGCCTTCTGTCCCCTCTAGGCACAAATGACACAGGACAAATTAGCTTGCCAGCTCAAGGCCTTGCTCACCTGCAACCCAAAGATAAGGGAACCCATGATGCTGGGAAAGGAGAGGAGAAGAAGGGGCAGAATTAAGTCTGCAGGCAGTTTATATAGCAGGGATTACATGTTTTAGTGTCCAAAAGATTGCATTTTCCAGTGTCCAATCCTTGGACCTATCTAGCTCTTCTGGAGGACCTTAAGGAACTCTGTGATTCTTAAAGACATCTAGTTTTAAACCCACGACAGCTTCCCAGTGGGCTCTCTGGGGGGGTGGAGAGGCTTGTCCCAATGTGCTGCCCTGTGTGGGCTGCAGAATGCATGTCTCTCACTCCCATAAACCGATCACTGCAAAGCGAACAGCTTGTGACATCCCCACACTGCTCAAGTGAGCATCCCAGGGAACCGAGTATTGGGGCATGACTCAGCCATGCATTCTCTTGTTCAGTAAAGAAAGGCAATCCTTCTGCCACCTGCAGCTCTCCCAGAAGAGCGCTGGTGAAAGGTAGGCTGGGGAAGCTCCTGCTGGCACTCAGCAGAAATCAGCAAGAGGGCACCCTGCCTGTGGCGAGAAGCCCTGGAGCCTGGGAAAGGAAACGGACTTGTTGAAATACACTCACACAGGTGACAGGGAGACATGGTGGGAAAAAGATTAGGTTGCTGAAAGATAGAAGTCAGTTCAGCTCAACAAACAGCAAGCAACGCTAAACAGAAAAATCCAAAGCTTCTTGCTGGAGAGGAGTTGCAAAGTACTTGGTGCCCCGGCTTGGATATTTTTGGTATAAATATATTCCCACTGCCCATGTTGTGTTGGACAAGTAAGAGGAGAGAGGTGGGAAGAGCAGGGGCCCTTTTGTGTACCTGGATGCTGATTGTGACAGCCCATTTTGTACATGAAGGCAGACAGGCTTCAGGAAACCGAGAGAAACCATGAGGTTCTGCCTTGCTGATAGGACAGATTGATGAGTGCTGGAGAGGAAACACTTCAGTGACAAGGGCAGGGTAAGACAGAGGCCAGAGGGCACATTTTTTCACACTGCAAGAGCTTTTTGGTGTTAGCGTTGCACTCGTTTAAGAAAGCTCAGTACAGGCCAGTGCTTGGCTTGCGGGGTCAGCGCCTCTCAGCTGGATGGGGCAGGGGGTTCCCAGTTTGAGAATCAGAGAAGTCAAGAGGAAAAATGCTATAGGAGTTCTTCCTGAAAAGGGACAAGCAGTCCCTGTGAGAGGTGGCGTTGCTGCCTCTTTTTCAAACCTGACTTGAAGAAAAACAGACTTGAAGAAAAACAGCCTTAGAATTCACCTTGCGGTAGAAGGAAGGAGGCACTGCTGAAGCCCCACTTCAAGTCTAGAGCTGCCTTCAACATCCGTCTGAAAATCTGACTCACGACGAGGCATTTCAGGGAGAACTAAGTGCTTTAGAAACTCTATCCTGAATTACAAGTGCTCATCTCCTTCAGCTCTACCTCCTCTGATCCTTTAGTTTTCCCACCCAGATCAGGGTGGTATTATGAAAGTGAAATCATTTATGTGTATTAAGTGCTCTGAAAGCAAGCAAACAAAAAAAAGTAACATTTTGCTGGGTCAAGATCTGAGGCCCACCTTTCATTTTCCTTGATCTGTCAGACACAAATCTCACTCCAGGAGTTTTAGTTTTTACTGCTTGTAAGCAGCACGAGGAGCTATCCTGCTTCCCATGGCCACCTCCCTGCTAGTCCCATGCCCTGACAACTCTCTCATCACAATTGTTTTCCAGGGTGACTGTAAACTAGAGTCCTGAGATGATCCAAGTTACAACACTACAGAACTGCAGCCTCACCAAAACGGAGTGAAAATAGGAGACAAAGAGGAAGCTACAGAAGGAAAGGAAAAGACTCACATGAGGTTTGTGTACATCTTTATATCACCCCAATCATTTAGGATACACACTGAAGTAGCCTCTGAAACTTATTTTTGGCTGAGGTTTCCCTTGTGCTCGCAGCTGTGTCCTTTGTGTCCTTGCACTAATGTGGTAGATGAGGTAAATGATGAATCCAAATACACCAGGGAGCAGAGGAAGAAATCACCTGTCAACAAGGCAAGTCAAAAGCCTAAAGCAGCAGCTTCCTTATCGCTGTCAAATTTCCTGCAGGCTTTGCAAGCAAGAGAAGTTTTAAATTGCTTTTACGCACCCCTGCCTGCTTGAGTGCACAGAAGAAACAAAATTGGATTCAGAAGCAACTGGCTGGTCTTTTGTTCAGTATGTGGCCTCATGCCTTATTTGCAGTTTGCAGTGTAAGCACTGTTGTCAAGCCAGAGCTATTTGTTTCCTCCAGGCTTCTCTATGGGACTCATCAGTGTGACATGGGATAACTTCAGACATCAATTAAATTCTTCCAGAACAACCCTGTGAGACCGAGTAGGGCGAAACAAGAGGAAAAGCTTTGTGTCTCTGAGGGCTCATCTCTGCTGCAAACCAATCCCAAATTTCAAGTTAGGTACATAGAAAACAAGGAATTATGATGACCTTTGGGTTAAGTAACTCACCCAGCTTTGCATGGGAATCTTGTGGCAAAGGCTGGACTAAAATCTAGTGCTCCTGGACAGTATTTATTCCAGTTAACCTCCATGAAATGGCTCCTTCTCCTCCCGAAGGCTCTTTCCTCTTTCAGTTTCTTCACTGAAAGAGACTCTATCATCACTTGGGTGTGATGCATCCATACTGTATCCCCATATCTTGTGCTACAGGGACAAAATAAAAGGCTCCAAATTCTGTATGCAATTGTATGTGGGGAAAATGTGTTGGAGAACATTTGTGGTAGAGTGTGCAATCTTTTTAGTCTTCTACCTTCCTGTCTTCTGTCAAGTGACCTTCCTTGCACGTTTAGATTGCAGTTGGGCAGTACCCTCCTAGCCTTGCATTGCTTGTGCCCAGCAGTAACACCACACAAATCTCAGCAGTCCAGCCTGGCGAAATCTCCTGGTTTCTGAGGCTGAGAGATATGGCACAGCTTGTATTGCCCACCAGAACTTTCTCTTGTCCCTGGGTAGGCTTAGCTTGAAGAGAGCTGTCCCTGGCACATGAGAACAATGCATGTGTGCTGTGGACACCAGGCCAAGGAGCATGCAAATTAGTTCTTCACAGGTGATCAAAGCCTAGTATTTGAGCCTACTCCCTGACCTTGTTTTATACATTGGCATAAAACTTAACTGGAGAGGACAGGAGAGGCAAGCTTCTCATTTCCAGTGGCCATGACCCAAAGAAAGATGCTACCGAGGAAGTAACCTCGAGGACAGGACTTATATAAAGCGAGGGTCATCTGTCACACCCAAACCCCCTGATTCTTCTTGCAGTACTGTGTCTGTGAGGCACTGCTGACTCTTGAAAGCTGTTTTAGAGCCTCAGAGGTACAGAGGCTCTGCACAAAACCTACTGTGCAAGAGTTCAGCCCTATCTGCCCTGCTGGGGTCACACAGAGCAAGGCAGGGGACTCAGCATGGGGCACAATGCTGGCATAAGGCTGCCAGATGTTGAGATGGACGGGGCTTGTTGTTCCTTGCCAAAGCTGCTGTGAGCACAGACCCATCATTGTGGGAGTGTCACACTCTCCCAGGCAGCTAGCAGTCTTTAATGAGCTTTGTCAAACTGAGATTGTGGTTAAATTGAGATAGATTTTTATGGGAATGATAAAATGAAAATCATTCCTGACAGAAGGCAACTCCTGCTGAAGGTTTTGGGCTTTGAACTATATCGTTACGAGTTCCTTGTACAAACCAAACCCAGGTATTTTTTAAGTTGAACATTTTTGCTTGACTATGCTTTTTCAGTCTTTACGTTTCTTTTCCAAAAACAGGTGAGATTTTTTGACTGAAGGTCTCCCATACTGTGTGGAGGACACAGGGGTACGGAAAATTTCAGGATCTAAATCTGTAAAGCATTTACTGAATTTATAATCAGCAGATAAAAAGAGCTTATACTGGGAAGCACCAGGTGGTCTCAAGGATAAATTACAATACCAGTTCGACTTAAAATAAATCTAAAATACATTTTGTAAGGCTTTATATACTCTAAGATTGTGTTTCTGCAGTACTACTGTACTTCGCTCCTTAGGGATATGTGTGAGCTTCTGGCAGGAGAAGAAACAAGACCCAGGAGGAAAGCAGGTATAAGAAGAACTAGACACTGCCTGCTTTTCAGTCAGCCAACTCTGCCTTGTCCATGCAGCTGCCAAGAACTTTTGTATGATGATGGCAGTAATAAAAAAACCTGTTAAACATAGGTTGGATATTTATTGAGGAGAAGTATCTATAGTAATCAAAGTTTGGTGGAGGTATCTTGAATGTGTCATTGTTCTTAAGTATTAAGCTCTGCACTGCTGCAGCAGATGTTTTTTTAAAAAAAAGTTTTCCAGCATACTGCTGCTTGCTAAGTGAAATGAAAGCATGACAGCTCTGCAGATTTTTGCCCTCGCAAACTTGACAGTGAAACTTTACTGGTTCTGTCTCCAGCCTTTCAATTCCCAAGATTCCAGTTATGGCATAGGTCTCCAGTTACGACCCTTATTCTCTTTATAAGAAGGGGTACCATGGCTTATCCAGATGGCGTGAGCTCCGGCCATGGAGTCTGAAAACTAGAGCTGAACAGATCTGAGAAGATACAGACTGTGTCATTTGGCAAACAGCAACTACAGACAATACCCAAGACAGAGCTGTATGGATACCTGAAGACCTTTTTTGGTGCTTTGCAAAGATCGCCAGAATGTCCTGAGGAGCTCCAGGAGTGCTCATGACTGTACTGGAGGATGGAAGAGTGGAACTGCTGCAAGCTGGTGTGCCTCTTCCATTCACCTGAAAGTCAGCAGCACAACTTCTCTCCTTGCCTCAGGAAGTGGGGAAGGTGACTATGGTGTGCTATAGCCACATTACCCTTCATCTCACCTTTGATCTGAGAAGTCCAAATATCTGGTGAGAGTGTGCTCCTTCTGCCACTAAGATGTGCACTCCTGCAACATCTGACTGGGGCAAGTGCCACCTTCAGCTGTATACACATACATGGCAACACTTCAGAATGCAAATTCCTGAGACAGGATTAATTTGACTGGCTTTAGCAGTGGTAATTGTGTAGCTGTGGTGCCACGGAACTTGATGCAGGCCAAATCAGTCCATAGAGGTCTGTTGTATGACAGCAATGCAGGTACACTCTTACTTTAGAAGTAATCCATGCACACATTTAGTGGAAAAAAAAACCCAACCCAAACCCAATAACCAATAACCAAAAACCCAAACCAACCAAACAAAAAACCCCAACAAACCAAAACCAGAAGTACAATATGCTAAAAACCTTATAGTAGGGTGTTATTCACGTGAGGTCCCTGAAACAGCTCCAGGTATCATGACAGGCATGTGAACTCATCACTTCCCACTGCAGTGTCACTGTGAGGAAAATGCACACAGTAAAAACAAAGAAGAAATGCTCTAAGTAAAAAAACCCAAACAAAAAACCAAACAAAAAACCCCACAAACAAACAAACGAACAAACAAACAAAACCCCAACCAAACCAAACCCAAACTAAACCAACAACACACACACAGAGTCTAAGAATCCCCAGGCCTGAAACCATATTTAAATGCATGGCTTACTTCACTGGATGATGCTGGGCATAGAAAGGTTTTGTTTCCCCCCCAGTTTTTTTTCTTTTCCAGTCTTTGTGGGTGACAGAAACAGCATTGCCTGAGTATTCATAGAAGCATATACATACCTTAGGATATTGACACTTTCCTCAGAAAAGAGTTTCCTCATTTTAGTCTGTGATGCGGATGGATCTGGTTTCAGCACTGTGGCTGCTTCTGCAAGTCTCTTATGTGAAGGGACTGGAGCGTATGTTTTTACTATGCTGCCAGGGAGGAGAAGGCAAGACCTGCAGGGTAACTGCAGGATGTGCTTGCCTTTCTGATTTCTGGCTCCTGAGCCTACCACACAATTGGGTTGGGAGAGCATGGCGGGATGGGTTGGAATGTCTTGACTGATGTGTTGACACTGCCTACAGTCAGCAGTACTGAGCT
This sequence comes from Eubucco bourcierii, assembly GCA_013396675.1. Taxonomy (NCBI): domain Eukaryota; kingdom Metazoa; phylum Chordata; class Aves; order Piciformes; family Ramphastidae; genus Eubucco; species Eubucco bourcierii. The sequence continues at coordinate 152,158 of VWZE01005854.1, forward strand.
TGGTAGCTGGGCTGAGGGAAGAGGAAAGTGATTGGTACCTGGCCAAGGACAGTTGCAGAATGGGTCCTCCTGGGATCAAAGGTAACTAGGGAGCAGACTGTGCCCTGAGGCACTTTCTTACTCACTATTCAGCCCAGGAGGAATTGGGAACATTCTCCTGACCTGGGGCAGGAAGGAAGGATGGACAAGAACAATGCCTTTAGTGATTCCTTTCAGCCCAGCATCCTACTTCTGTTACATCCATATAGCAGACTTCTCACATATGATTGCCTTTTACTCCCATCTGTATGCCAGATCATCTTTTATTTTGTATCCATATGGTGGCAACAATTCAGGAGGAGAGCTAAGGGACAATGCAGAGATACAGTAACTGCATACAAGTTCATCATAGTGGCAGCATGAAGAATTGTGAAAGTCTCTGCTTTGTCAAGTTGGGAACCAGTACAGCAGGGTGATGTGGCATTTCCAGGTTATTGACAGGTAGTGCTGAAAACCTTGTGCTGGTCTGCATTGTTAACCTGTTTGGACTCACTTAAGGAGAAAAAATATGAAGCCAGAGGATGGCAGAGCTATCACCATTTCTGTGTGTACCCTGAAAATAAAAAATGAAATTTGTGTTCAGAAGTAGCTGGTTTATGGTACTTGTGCACCTCTAGTGCAGCAAAGCTTCATATATTGTATGCTTTTGTCATGGGCACTGATGGGCAACAAAGTGTGCCATATATAGCCTTTTCCACCAGATAAAAGCAAAGGTGGTGATCCTTCTGCTCTTTCTTTCCTATTCCCTGAGTCCCTTAGGAGAAATCTATAAGAAAGGGCCTCAGAGGGCTGGAGCACCTCTCACTACGAAGACAGGCTGAGAGTGTCGGGGTTGTTAGTTCAGAGAACAGAAGGCTCCAAAGAGATCTTATTGTGGCACTCCAGTATCTGAAGGGGGCATACAAGAAAACTGGTGAGGGACTTTTTAGGATGTTCAGTAGTGATAGGACTAGGGGGAATGGATCCAAGCTAGAGAAAGGTAGATTTAGATCAGCCATTAGGAAGTTCTTCACCGTAAGGGTGATGAGGTACTGGAATATGTTGCCCAAAGCGATGATAGAAGCCCCATCCCTGGAATTTTTTAAGACAAGGCTGGATGTGGCTCTGGGCAACCTTATCTACTAGAAATTGTCCCTGTCCATGGTAGGGTGATTGGAACTAGATGATCCTTGAAGTCCCTTTCAACCCTGACAATTCTATGATTCTATGATTATTTACCATCACTGAACACAGAGGGAAGCCCTGGCAGATAATGGGCTAGAGAAGAGTCACCAAAGGTAGAAGTGGAGGTGAATGTTCAGCTTTTGTTTCTTGTCTAAAGTCAGGAATAAAGCCATCTGAAGGAAGTTCCCAGGGTGGTTCTCATCAGACAGATCTTCCAAAGAGCAAAGCAATGAATGATGGTACCAGACTTGTGCATGGTCCATTCTCCAGATGGCTAAATGCTGAAAAAGTTGTGGAAGAACTTTTCTGAACTGTGACCCCTTGAAGTTTTTCTTCTCCTCCTTCCTTTCTTTCTCTCCTCTCCACTCACCCACATTTCCTGCAGGGCAGCACAAGGGACAGAGAGCAGTGTCATTGATCATAAAACCTGACTGCAAAGGTCATAATTAACCAACAGTCCCATCCTTACAGAAAATTTGACTTTGGTGGCTATTAACGGTGCATGATGCAAGGGATGACATCCTGCCTCCTGGGACCAAGATCCTGTGTCTATAAATGAGTAGGGCCATTATCTGTGTATCCCTCTGCATAGGTGTGACTTGTCTGACCCATGAATATTTCTGATGTATGGTTGTTGAGCCAGCTGAACAGTGAGAATCACTTTTTTGTTTTGTTCATTTCAGAAAAGAAAGAATTGTGAAAGAGGTTGAATATGTTGTTGCACTGACATTTTATTTTACAAAGTGACACAATTAGGGACTCCTCCCTAGTGCTAGGCCTTTAAAAAGCTTGGGATTGAAAATATATTTGATTCTGAACCCCTCATGTTGTTACAGACTGTGACCCTGGAATGTTTAATAAGGTTTTTCGATAGCAGCTCCACTATCTGCTTCATCAGAATGCTGCTCAGAGGAGATAAGAAGGCAAGATTCAATCCCAGGCCTCACATTTGATGTGAAAAGCAGTAGCAGGCAGCTAGGGCTGCTGCCCTTGGGGCTGATGGGAAGGTAGTGCTCAGCTCTATCAGAGCAGCACTTGCCTCTGTTCAAGCTCAACTCTGGGCAGCACAATGTTCAGCACCCTCAAAACTGCTTGGCCTTGGCTGAGCCTATAAGGTGTTTGTTTTTAACCTCCCTATGGCTCCAAAATCACTGGGAACCCCTGCTTCTGACTCAGGTGATGCAGCTGGACCATGATGGACAACCAACAGAGGCTGTATCTGCTGCAGGATCCACTAGTAGCCCTGGCAAGCAAGAGCAGGCAAACCTGTCCTACTCAGCATGCGTGAATTGAAGCCTTGCTTCCACAAGAAGAAGGAGGAGCTTGGATACAGGCATCTCCTGCTCAGGCAGTGCCCCACCAGGTATCTACAGCCTCTATCCGCCTTGGTGAAGGGAGTGCACACCTGTCTTTAGCCAGAGTAATTGCACCGGCCATGACTTCTCCCTTTCCTCTGCATTTCATTCTCCTTGAGTCTGGTAGCTTCTTTCTGCCCAGGTGGCCAACATAGCCAGTGTCATTCTGGCTTGTATTCAAAACACTATGGCCAGCAGGAATGGGGAGGTGATCATTTCCCTGCACTCAGCACTGGTGAGGCCACAGTTCGAGTATTTTTTTGGCTTCTGGGCCTTTCATTATAGGAAGGATATTGGGGTGCTGGAGTGTGTCCAGAGAAGGGCAACAAGGCTTGTGAAGGGCCAGGAGCACATCACCTATGAGAAGTGTTGGAGGGAGCTGGGATTGTTCAGCCTGAAGAGTAGGCTGAGTGGAGACCTTGTCACTCTCTACACTTACCTGAAGCAGCCAGCCTCTTCTGCTTGATGATAAGCAACAGGACTAGAGGAAATGGTTACAAGGTGCACTGGGGTGGGGTGGGGGGGTGGGGTTAGGGTGGATATTAGGAAATATTTCTTCACTGAAAGGGTTATCAAACATTGGAATGGTCTGCCCAGGTCAGTGGTGGAGTCACCATCTCTGGGGGTGGCCAAAGCACGTGCAGACCTGCTGCTTAGGGATGTGGTTTAGCATTGACCCTTCAGTGCTGAGTCAAGGGTTGGGCTGGACAATTTTTGAGGTCTCTTCAGACTAAGTATATTCTGTGATTCTCCCCTTGAGAGGCCTATGCCTTCCCACTTTATTCCATTTCTAATTTAGCCGTGCTGAGGTTACTAGTCTAAGTATATTTCCTCACCATACTCAGCAGAGGACTGAGGTGCTGCTGGTGCACTGTGAAGGAAGGAAGGGAGGAAGGAGTGCAATTTCCATCTGTTTTTCTCCTTCTAGCAGTTTTCTTCTAGGCATCATCAAAGCAGCAAGCATTGGGTATCAGCATGTTTGCCTGTGGTCAGAGGCTGCCACCAGGCCTTGGGAGCAGACCTGGGCATTTGCCTCAATGCCCTCTTGCTAAGCAGCACAGGCAGGTCCCACATGCCAGGGGCACTGTTTCACCACGAGCCACTGCACTATTAAATGCCCCATGCTGCAAGGTGGCACAAGATGGCAAGTATTGGTCTTGGCAGCGCAAACACAGCACAAGCATGTGTGCCTCCTGGTGTGTGTAGACTGGTTAGCGAAGCACAGTTCTTGTTGCTCAAGATGATTGTGCCTTTGCATCAAATAAATCTAGTGCCTGGTTTGAGTTTTGAGGTCACACTAAGTTGCAGAGTCCTGGGAAGGAAAATACTGGTTCATCTGATGAGCAGTAAACAGCTAGATTGGCTGGAGGAGAGCAAGCAGACCCCAGTGCCTCAAGCTCAGGTGCTGAGCTCAGCTGTGGTCCATGAAACTCCTCATTTCATGTCCTAGCTCCAGACCTGAAGCAGAGTGTGCTTTGTTATGGTGGGGCAAAGCTGGAGATTTTGCCTTGGGAAGCCCCAGGCTTGCAGGTTGAGCTGTGAGACCACAGGTAAACCTACTCTTTCACTGGTTAAATGGGTTTGGCATCCTCCAGCAGAACCTTGCTTTAGAAGGAAGTCCTACACCAAGACAAATTTTAACACCTTTTGTTTTGGTGCTAAAAACTAGCTTAAGTCTATCAAGATTTTCAAAGTAATCTTTACAGTGAAGAGGACTAGAAGTGTATTTTTCAGTGGAAGTCAGATTTCTTTTGTCATCATTTGATATTAAACACATTTAACAAGGTTTTCCCTTTCTCTGTCCCACATGGTGCTCTATGCAACACAGCCTTTTCACCTTCCTACCAGCTCACAAGCTGACAACAGTGAGAACAACGTCACTCAAATGGCACAGAAGGAGAAACGAGGCTGTTATTAACCATGCTTGTGTTTCTCATTGCAAAGCCCCAGGCTTTGCTATTACTGTTTCTTTCCTCTCTTCTACTTTTGAACATATTCCTCTCTCCTCAGCTTCAGTACAAATCAGCATTGCTTCCCATGATGCAAACCAACCTCACTTAAGTCACAGTCAGAAAAAGCCATGCACAGCAATCCCTAGGCACAATGCTGAATTGTCAGGAAGAAGGGCTGAGCTTTGCAAGGAGTAAAGGTCTGAGTGTGTTGCAGCAGTAGAAGAATACCAAATGCAATGATTTAAGAAGAAAAGATTAATTCTGACAGGTGATCTGAGCTCAGGCAGTGAGTCAGACTCCCTCATTACTGGGGAGAGAAAGCACCATATGACCAAAACCAATGTTCTGAACTTTGTGATGTAGTTATTTGGATTATTAAGATGACTGGATTTGCCCATTGGAGTGTACAGGACAAAACATATGGTACTGAACAAGTCAGCAAAGCAGTCAAGGGTCTGCTACATGAAGGGATTTGTATGTAAATGCAGTGGGGCAAGGCAAAAGCCATGCTCCTGTAAGTTAATTTAGGTGTATTTTCTGTAATGACAATGTAATTAGAGGAGTGCAATTCAGGAGATTTATCTTTTTAATCAGTAAACTCTTATGTCCTTCAAAAATCTCTTTTCATGGCTAAGGAGACACCTGCGTCAAAGGGCAGTGGGGAGCCCTCACTTACTCACGGCTCCTGTGCTCCAGCTCACCCCATGCTGCAGAACTGCCACAGCTCCAAGCAGATGGTCCCACATCAAACATTTCCTTCTCATGTCACTTACTATTAATTAATTAGAATACTGTTAGTGTGCACTATAATTTCCTTGGACATTTTCCTCATGTTAGTGTATTTCCTTTCAGTGGCTCCTTAATACATATATATGTAAACCTATACTGCTTGGCAGTGAAAGTTTCCCAGTGGTACTTTCAGATTAAATGATTTTATTTTTTTTTCCTGGGAAAACTCAGTGTGGTAACAGTGCTCCCTGAGCATGCTATGCTGGAGCCAGCCAAACTCTAGGAACTCTGCCAATAGCCTGAGTCCACCCCTATGAAAGACAAGGTGTGCCCTTGTTCTTCTTTCACAGAGAGGCAGATGCTGTCAGAAGGGGACCGTCACTCACATACACGGGAAGCTAAGAGACACACAATCTGAGTCCTATCCTGGCCCTTTTTTTGTGACCTTCCATGTGCTTCCTTCCCTCACTACAGTCAGTTTAACTGGACCATGTGGGTCTTGCTGGAAGAAAAGCCTAACAACCTCCTCAGAAGCAGTAATGGTAATAATTGTATTTTCAAAGAGTGGCTATACATTTTTCTCATCCTGGAGTAACAAAAGCTTGAAGGCTTGTGACCCCATCCTTGCTGTGTTTCTGGTAGCACACGTACCCAGGGTACTTACCAGGGCCCTGGTGAAACCAGTGCGGACTCTCTGGGCAGGCATGTGCTGAAGGATCCAACTTGGTAACTCATATCATAACAAGCTAATAGGAACGGCACTATAACTTGGCACCAATGTAGAATTGCCTTGTTTAAACATGACATTGCCATTTTCCTTCTCTTTAAGTGCTGAGGGGGAAGGAAGGAGTTCTACAATGCACAAGGGTCCAAAGAGACCCTGCAAAGGGTCTGTGCCAGGGCAAAACATCCCTTGACTGCCCTTGGGGAGTAGGTGGCCTAGACACCCCACACAATTCACATGTTGCTTCCATGCCTCAACTCCCTTAGGAGAACTTAGGACTGAGTAGATGCATGGGCTCAGGTTCAGTGAGTCCCAGCTCACAACTGTATGGCAGCTGGTGAGGTGAGCAGCCACTGGCATCCCATAGTTCCCTGTGTGACAGCTCAAGCCCCTTGTTGGAAGGAAAAACACCAGGACTGGAAGGCGAGGAAAGGTGCATTAGCTGAATTCACTGGTGCTTCCCCTGGCTTCAATTTACCAGTGTGCCTGTGTCCTTACCAAGAGCTGTAGGCAATAAAGGAATATTTGCAAATGTTTCCTGATATTAACTCTTTCCTCAGGGCATTGTTGAAGGTGTCTTTCCAGTGCCAGCCTGCTGACAGCATGGGTCCCACCGGAGGCTGAGTGAAAGCACCACTCAGGTGCTGCTGGCACTCACACAGTCCCTGGATTGGCAGTGGGAGAGCATAGCAAGCTAGAAAGATGAAGACATAGTAGAAAAATATTTTCAGGGAAAAAATCTAAGCCTCAACACACACACAGACTGCAACACCAAAAGTGCAAATGACAAATCAGTCCAGGTCTTTTGTTTTCCTTCTTGCAATGTTTTTCACTTACAGCTGAGATTTCCAGGCAAGCAGAACTAATGTGAACACTTATGAAGAATGAGCATATTAGAGTATGCCCAAAGAGAAATATTACTTTTCAGGCATTGCAAGATTTTTCACTCCTGTTGAGTTTAGCACTGGCTAAATATTTCCTCTAAAAGATGATTACACTAAAAGTACAATATTTCCTCTAAAAGATGATTACACTGAGCTGCATTGTAACAAAGGGTGGGTGAGCTAACTTGACCTTGTGCATACCCATTAACTTCTCCCTTTCAGGAATCTTAAAACCATTTACAAGAGGAGTGGGTAGATAAATGGATAAATTAAATCTTGCATAACCTTTGGGAAATGGAGACAGACAACACTGTTTTCCCATTTTGAAGATGGCAGTTAAAGCAGTGGCCTGTCACCACTGCTTTGTTTCAAAGGTGTCAACAAGCAGGAGTAGAGGAAACCAAGCTAACCTAACCTGACTCGTTCTCTCCACAGGGCATAAAGTGATCAACTAGCTCAGATGAATCCAATTCAGGATTCTAGAAGCAGGAAGATGAGAAAAAGCTGAGCTCATAAATGTCACTTCCAGTTTTGCTTAAAAAAGATGCTTTCCCAGGCTTGGCCTGGTAATGACAGCTATGTATGAAGTGACCAAGGACACTCGGTGTCTATAATTAAATGGATCTACCTGCTCCTTGTGTGAAATGAGCTTACCAGCCAGGTAGGAGATGCTGGCCTGACAGTGTCTGTGATCCATCCAACCCCTCTCAGTTGTAGCTCTCCCAACTGTGCATATTGCATTGCTTGCTCAAGTGTTAGCATCAGCACAAGATCGCTCCCCGAAACAGTTGAGAGCAGAATTCAGACATGTGGGTTTTAGCTTACATGGCAATCGATTCATGACTTTACAAGTGACTGATTTATGGTTTTATGACTGCTTAGCAGGCAAAATTGCAGGTAAACAGCATAAACAGCAACTACAAAGAGCTCCATGGCTCCGATCCTGCCTGCTCCTAGCCTCGCCTGTGTTTTCACTTGCACCAAAATTGGTTCCTGCCTGGCTGGTGCAGCCTCCTCTTCGGTTCTTTCTCCCTCCAAACACTTTTCTGATCCAACTGTTAAGTGCTTCAGGTTCTTAAAGAGGTAGCTTTGAATTTGTTTACTAGTTACAAGACATGTTCTAACATACATTGATTTTGGAGGTACAAACCCCAGTATGGATGATGCCAAATCCTCTCATGACACCTTAGGGAAATGGGGTTGTTCAGCCTGGAGGAGAGGAGGATTGGGAGCACTTTATCGCTGTCCACGACTACTTGCAAGGAGGTTGTAGTCAGGTGAGGGTTGATCTCTTCTCTCAAGCAACCAGTGACAGAATGAGGGGACACAGTCTCAAGCCGCTCCAGGGGAGGTTTAGGCTGGATATTAGGAAGAAGTTCTTTGCAGAGTGATTGGCCATTGGGATGGACTGCTCAGGGAGATGGTGGAGTCACTGTCCCCGGAAGTGTCTAAAAAGAGGTTGGATGTGGCTCTTGGTGCCATGTTTTAGTTGATTAGATAAAGTTGGGTGTTAGCTTGGGCTTGATGGTCTTGAAAGTCTTTCCCAACCTGATTGATTCTGTGTGATTCTGTAATTACTTTTTGATTGTAGTAGATCTTAAAGATTTGCCTTTTCAATGCCTGTAATAATTACTGCATGATTTGTGAAACGCTGTCCTTGTGAATATCATCTTGGAAAAATAACAAACAACCCTATCAGTGATTTCTAGCAGAAACTATTCCAAGAAAAGTACAAGCAAAAAGGAATATTTTGGTACACAGAATGTGGCTAGAGTTTTTCATAAACAACAGCAAGAAAAATATAACAACTAAGAAATAAAAGCATTTTGGTACAGATAATACGGTTGGATGCTTTCGGAGGAATGCAAAGCAAATTAAATTTAATAAACTAAAGTGTTTTGATATGAATAAAATGATCTAGTGTAAAATTGCAGTACGTAAAGTTGAGATGGAAGGTATGTGAAACGCAAGAGAAGAACATAATACTAATAATAGCAATAATAATATTAATAGGAATGAATATAGGAACAGAAAGATAATAAATAATATTAACTAATGAGTAATTATGATGAAATAGCTTGAAATTATAATATAATATAGTAACTAATAAGTACTTGTAATAAAACATTATACGCAGTGAAGAATTATCATTGACTATGATAATTAGTAATTAATTATAATTAATAATAATTAAGTGATGGGATGGAGTGCAATAATACAGGATAAATTATTTTAAGTATTGAGTGCATAACAATAGTGATAGGAGTCATATTAATTACAATAAAGGAGGTAGTGACTAATAACAGTAAAATAGTGGTAAAGGTGGCAATAAATAAGTTCTGTGATGGGACAAGTTGTAATTAGAATAGATTTGGAGCAATTTCACTTTGAATTAGTTCTTTGTAAGATCATAGTTCAATATTCTCTTCTAGTCTGCATGATTTAGGATTTCTGTTGTATACCATAGCATTTCAAAAAAGTGCTGTGTGTAATGTAATATCTTTTTGTTTTGTTTTGTTTTTTTCTTCAGAAATTAATTCTATGGTTTAATTTTAACATAGTCTTTTGGTTTGGCACAGATTTCTGGTATTAGCATAGGTAAAGTCAAGAGTTTAGAACAGGAATATTACAGAATGTTTTTGGTCTTTTCCTTATATTCATGATAATACTTTAAGATAAGCATCAGGTGGAGATTTAGGGAAAAAGCAACAATTGTTACTGCAATATGTTGGCAACAGTTAAAAAGTTAAGCTTTCAAACATGCTCCTTGAAACCAAAAAGGGGAAATTCTTCAGACATCACATGGGGAGACTCAGCCTAGAAAGGGCCAGTAGGTTTGTTAGGAAAGGGAAGGGATGTGCATGTGTCTTGTCACCCACAGGTCCTCAGCAGACACCAGCAAGAAAAGTCAAACAATGTCATCAGTTCCACAACCCAATACTGCATATGTCTCAGATGGCAACACAGGCAAAACACTGCTAGGAACACCATGGCTGATGTGCAATGATGGCAGTGCCCACAAAGCTGGAAGTCAACTGACCTAAGACTGGTCACAATGACTGCCATGCTGAATTGAAACTAATGGCATTGATCTGAGACTGGTTGCATGTAAATGAAGCCAGGAAACATCTGGATCTGGACTGAATACCACGGTTGGTCAATTATTGCATGATTAGGGAACACATTCACGCAGGTTTGCATGTTAACTCATCAGAATAGCATAAATTAGTAAGTAATAATCTCAAATAGTTAAATTTAAGAGTGGCTTAAATGTATGAGTGTGGATTTTTATGTCTTTTGGAATAGTAATAAGTTTTTTGCTTGCATTATGTTAGGAATCTTTTGGTGGATGATTATAAAAATGCAATAAGCAGGGGGCAGGTGTCATTGCTGCCTTGGTCATCCAGGGTGTTCTAAAAAACAAAGAAAGGGGAACTGCGGCAGCTGCTCTTTCTGAAAACAACTACAAGCTGCAGACTTGTTTTCCTATGAGTGCCAAAATAAAATATCCTGCAGAAGCTGGTCTTTTGGGTGCGCTGAGACCTCTCTTTATACGGAGCTGTTTTTAGTACTTTTATAGGGGATATTTTTAGCTTGTATACAGGGTTGAATTTTATGTAACCAGCTACTTTGGGCATTAGGGAGTTCTGTTCTGACTTTAGGGATTCTGTTAGGGACTTCTTCTGTTAAGGGCTTCTGGGACTTCTGTTGAGGACAGTCAGATTCTGTTATAGACATTCTGTGATGCTGGGGATTCTGCAACATTGTAATAGAGGAGTTCTGAGATTCTCTACTCTGCATTTCTGGAATTCTGTTGTAGAGCAGCAGTGGGGGTTGTGCATCTTAGTCACAAATGACCCCTGAACCAGAGATTGAAAGGGAGATTGAAACAGGAAGTTCAGTTAACAACAAGTTAGCCCTAAGCAAGACTCATTGAGCAAATATTTATTTTACTCAAAAAATTCCTGAAGTCTGTGCATGTCTATTACCTGGAATGATCAGCAGTATACTGGTCACTGCATGACACTGAGAAAGGTCTTATTCATTGTTTTGAAAAAGGCTATTAAAGTAACCCATAAGAAGTTGCTTAGAAGGCATTTGTACAGTAGAAGCTTAAACACACCTCAGACAGGCAGCATTTCATGGTTAGGTCAACCAGGTACTGCCTCTTCTCTTCATAAACCCAAATCCACTATATAATTTCTTCTTTAATGTGCTCTGCCTGGCTTCATGCTGAGAGTTATCTATAGGTCCTTTGTGGATGCAGAAACTAATACTATCCTGTGGAAGGGAAGAAGAGAACAGATCTTTATGAGAAGTAGCTGCAGGAACTTAGGGTTGTTTATTCTGGAGAAAAGGAGGCTCTACAAACTGAGTGATGTAGAGAGGTGGGTAGTGTTTTTTTCTCACTAGCAATAGATGATAAGATGAGAGGAAATGGCCTCAAGTTGCTCCAAGGGAGGTTTAGATTAGATATTAGGAAAAAATTCTTCACTGAAAGGATTCTCAAACACTGGAATAGGCTATTCAGGGAGCTGGTTGAATCACCACCCCTAGAGGTGCTTAAAATACTCATAGATATGGTGACGAGGGACATGATTTAGCACCAGAATTGGTAGAGTTAGTTATATGTTTGGATATTAAAGGTCTTTTCTAACAGAAACAATTCTATGGTTCCAAACTTAAACGATTGTATCATTTTAATCCAGAAAATTGTGAAGACTGTGCAGCTATTTTCTGGCAGAAGAAATTGTGGATTTTTTTTTTCTTTACTTTTACTGAGAAAGTGATAAATGTACATTTTCTAAGCTATATGTTGCATGGGGGGATATTTCAAAGGATAAAACCCAGTAAATCAAATCTGCTTTTGGGAAAGCCATGTGTAACTCCAGGGAAGTATGTGGAGGTAAAATACACCTGTAGTTAAATTATCCAGGGAGAGGATTGAAGTGTTTACAAAAATCAATGAAGCAGCCTTTTACAGCAGGAGAGGTTGTGGTCTACAGGCTGCTAAGTGAGTCATACAGAGCTATTTGTGAGCGATGAAGCAGAGGAGCTCCATTGCCGGAGTATTGCAGTTCTTTTTACCTTGGCATCATACTAGGTGTGAACCAGAGAAACATGGTGGTTGGTCTGACCTCTGTGCTTTGCACCATCCTCCTGTCAGCTGTCAGCAGATGGGTTTCAGTAACACAGCAGTAAGGACAGGTGCTGACCTTCTAGTGACTTGATCAAGGTAATACAGGGGAGCAGGGGCAGAGCTCAGGTTGCATGACTCTGACATCTGCACCATAGCCACAAACCAAACCATCATCATCAGTGTTCTGCAGGTCATGACAGACCGATTACAGACTGAAGTTCAAGTCTCTTGGCCTCCAGAAATGCGATGGTTTAGCACAAGGGTTAACTTGCCTGTTCTCCCAACATGAAAGTGAGTGGAAATGTAACACATGCAACTAAAGGTTGAGATAAAGAGATAAGAGTTTAATTATGATGTAAGACATCATAATCACAATGCATAATTACCTTAGCTAGTGATCTGATTGATCTAATAATGCAGTGCATGATTACCTTAGCTTAGCCTATCTGCAAAAGCAGCATAGTGAAATATAGGAAACCCCAGCATAAAGCAACCACCAGCAGCTACCTGACTCCCACCTCTTCTGCTGCCATGTCTGCAGGAAAGAGCCAACACCAAAGAATGTGGAACCCAGAAACAGCAACCAGGAACAGGAAGCCTCCCATGCTGCAGTCTGAACTTCATGCCCCATAATGCTGAGCTCCAGTTAGCACTTTATTTTTTGAAACTGTCATGACTGCATGGTATGAATAGCGGCAGCAGATCCAACTCAATCCATGACAAGTTCAAGTCCTCAGTGTCCTTTATGGAATGAAGCCAATAGTGCCAAATTCTTCCTTCTGTCTTCTATATCTATGTAATTAAAAAAGACCAGATTGTGAAAATAAACTAATTTTTCCGGGGGGGGGGGGGGGGGGAAGGAAAAGAGGAG
>VWZE01005854.1:165053-267748 GCA_013396675.1 Eubucco bourcierii
GGGGGGGGGGAAATAGTTCAGGCCTGTGGAAGAAAAAAAAAAAAAGGAGGAACAGTAAATGCCCACAGTACTTTAATTTCTGTGCCAAATTTAGAGACTCATTGCTAGATTCTGTCTGTGGTTAATGGTGAGGGGATTTGCTGATAAAACAAGATTTCCTTTCACTAGCTGCCTGGAGCTAGAAAGTGTGATCACCATGGAGCAGGCCAGCCCCCAGCTCTGTGCCATGCCTGTTGGCCACATGCATGTTACATACTACACCTTCCTTAAAAGGCTTTGCCCTGCCATCCTGATCCTCTCCTCTCTGCCCTCCATACAGTGCTGTCTTGGGAGTTTAGTGATCCAGGTTTAGGAAGGATGCATCAGAGTTCTCTGATCTATTATTAAACACTGTTATTTCTGTATAACCTATCACCAAAGTAACAGTCTTTCCAGGCCACCTGCGTCCTTACCAGACTGTAAAGAAAACCATTATTGTTTTGGCCACTGTAATTAAATCACCTATGTGAGCAGTGGTACACATTTTCACCTTACCAGTCCTCTGCAGCATGGTCCTGGTTTGTATCTGTCGGACTTCTACACTTTCTGGATCTTAGGTGCTGTCGTTAACTTACCTCCCCCTTCATCAACGTGGGGCAAGCAGGTTCCATTTGTAACAAATATTTCCACCCATGGAAATGGAAAGTTATCATACGAAGATTATTTTATTTCTTCTTTTGGGGTGAAGGGGAGTGAGGAGAAAGGGAAGGTGACAAAGAGACAGAGAATGATGGGCAGCCAGTAGATAAGGGAAGCAGTGAAGTGGAAATGAAAGCTTCTGTATCATTGCAAACGAATAAATTCATGCACTGCACTAGGATGTCACAAGCTGTAATCATAAAAAAAATCAAAGATACATAATAGCACCATTACTGGAAAATATGAGGAAGACTTGAAAGATAAGGTATCATCAAAACTCTCTTACACTGAATATTTTGCCTCTGTTTTGTGCAAAAGTAGGCAAGGAAATTATTCTTTCTGCCCCCTATTACAGGCAAGTTATTGCCCTTTCTCCACACATCCTCCATTTAAAAGCACAAATAAAGACAGTATCTGAGATAAAACTAAATGACAAATGAAGTCATAAAACACCATACCAGAAGTCTAATATTAGAAGAACATTTAGGTTTTCAAGGCTGTGAAACCAGCTGCAGGGAAATACTGTGATAAAGTGCCATTGGTGTTTTCACACCAGTAACACTGTGTGCACGTGTGTCTACCCACTACACTACAAACTTTCACTGCACCATCACATAACGTTTTTGTCAGGACCTTTACCTCTCCATTTGGAAGGATGGTCACTGTGCAGTTGTGCTGTGAGCAGTGTACTTGTTCCAGTGTTCTTTCTAGCCTTATCAGAAAATGAACAACCCAGTGTCTCATCCAGAGCCTGATGAAATTACTTTATCAGACATCGAGAACTTCCTATGCAACCTTGAACATGCTCCATGTTCCTCTGCTTTTATCCTGGCGGTTTCTGTCCTGAGACACCCTGAAAAGCTGTATAAGTGGGTTTATTTTCCCTATATTCCAGCCACAGAGCTGAAGCACATAGATGAAGCATCTTGCACAGATCTGCCACAGTTCATCGAGAAAGTTTAACTCCTGAGAAGGTTTTCAGCAACTAATATGAGTTGTTGGTTTTTTTGTTTGTTTGTTTGGTTTTTTTTTTTTTTTTTCTGAATGGAAAGGCCTGGACAGGACTTCCTGCAGTCTAAAAAACTGTACATATAGGTACATATGTGTGTAGTTTGTGCAGCTCTATGTGTCTCGTAATTATGCATACACTACAATTGCTACCTCAAAGCTGGCAAGGGGTAAGAGATGAGCTTTTGGAATAGAGGACAGTTAATAAACAATATAAGCCAGCAGCAAAAGTAGGAGATTATCTGTGTCCATAATCCTCCCACATTTAGCAACATGCATTGAGTGGATCTACTTTTTTACAACAATAAAGCTTTTTTGTTTTGACAGATTAGGGAATTAGACTTTAGCTGAGAGTTATTAAAAAGTCTCTGACAGATTTACTAACTCCTGGTCTTCTTGTGGATGGACATTAAAACGGAATCTACACTTTACGTCTTTCACTTGTTTCATGTTTTTCCAGAATCTAGATCTTTAAAGTAACCTAGGTGTCTGAAAAAAAGTAATCTCTTTCACAGCCTGATTTTTAACCCTCATCAAGATTTTTGGGGTCACAAGAAGCTGAAATCATAAATGCTTGGCCAGTATCCCCTTCCTTCCCACACCAGTGATCCAGGGCAGTTTCCTTATGTTAGGAACTTTTCTGTGAAATGACATTAGCAACCTGATGGAGAAGCCAGATGGCTCAGTCCTTCCAGCATTTCCCAGTTAAGGTAAGGATGAACCACAGCCTTGAATCTTTGCATCTCAGGGTCAGCAATTCCTCCTTGAAGGGATGGAGCCAAGAGGGGAAAGAGGCAGGACAACTTCCATCAACCATCTGTAATCAAGTCCTCAGGGTAGCGCCAGCAGAACATCCTGCCCATCCTTCCCCGGTGCTGGTAGTGCATGACATGGAGCTGGAGGTCAGCAGTTTTGGCAGTAGATGGGGTTGTAACCCCTAGGCATGGGGAAGGGTGCTTCCATTCGGACTTTCACCGCTTCCTGACCTTCTTGAGATGTGAAACCAACTGACATTGCAGACATCGCCTGCGTTCCAGACATCCCCTCAAGGCTTTGCTTTGGTTTCTGTGAAATGTTACTGAAAAAGATTGATGTTTCTCCACAGAAAAAAATGCTGTAATTCATAAATAGTGGGGAAACAGTTAACAGTGAAAAAAACACAAGCAAGTGGTTCTGAACCTGAAGGCTAAATGGTAGGGATTACAAATGGCAGAGTAAGAGGATCACAGCCCTCTTAATGAAAAATAGTGTGGGTTTGGCAGTGGATAGTTATAATTTAATAAAGTTCAAATCTCTATTCAGATCCAGAGACTTCCTACAAGAATAAGGTCTGAGATAATGCTCCTGGTTGATGTATGTCAAATCATTTGGGTGAAAGTGCCTTGTGTGGTATTAAAGGGAACACATTTATTGCCATGGTACTGTGCACTACTGTGGCTCAGGTGCATTTTCTTCATTACAGTTTCCATGAGGACAGGCACTTTAAAAAACAAGGATGTGCCAGTAGAAAATGATTGTGATGATTCATGCTGAAGTACTAGACCAGTAAAGCCAAATGGTAATAGGGATCCCTCTGTGGTTGATGTTGTTTGTCAATAGAGCAGTGGTGTGGGAATAGTCATTAATAATACTCTGGCACAGGTGGCAGAAGCCTAAATCTTTGCCATGGAGACTCAGTTGAATTCTCCAAAGATCTCTTTTTAAACTCATGTGAGATTGCTTCCGTGTCACCCATTTCACTTCCTTACCCTTCTCCCTGCCTTGAAGGCTGTAGGAAGGAGCATCTTGGATCATTGCTTGCAGATTATCAATGAGGTGGCATTGAACCACTTAGAGATACCCACAAGAAACAAGCCTGAGAAGTCCCAACTATTGCCATTTTAGTGTCTTTGAAGGCACCAAAAAGTGCTTTTTTGTGCTAACCTGAACCATCCAGCCCTAACACTGAGGCCGCAGTGTGAAACTCACAAGACCTCATTTACTCTTCTGTTTCTCCCCTAGTCTGACGTTTGGGATGAAAACCATAGTTGGAATTTTTCCACTAACCTTCTCTTTTCCAAGAGGAGCCAGGACTTCCTCTGGTTCCTGCTATAATAAGCTGTCATACAATATGATGCACAGAGACTGTAAGGCCCAAATGAGCAAGAACCCAGCAGACTTCATTACTGTAATATGCTGAGTCCTCTGTAGTGATGTAGCTACACCATGCTGGAAAAAGAGAAGCTGCTTCACCTACATATCCTCTCCCTTGCAAGAGTCTGCAGGTTTTGTGCTCTTCCTCATTATATTCGGTAATCTGGGTAATGCTGTATGGCTGTATATAACTACACCCTGTTCAGAGCTTCTCACTCTTTTCAAAGGAATTTTGTCTGGGTAAAAAAGAGTTAAAGAGGTCTTGATTAGAGAGATCATGGACTGTGAATGCACATTCCCCTAACTGTAACTTGCCCATGACAAGATGGAAAGCAATGCCTTTGGAAACAAATGATCTTCAAGATTTTTAGCACTTCTCAGACTAAAAGACCTTTTACACGTTGTAGGAAATGCCAGCATCACTGCACTGAAGGTTGTGTCAGCAGCACTTGTGTTTATGAAGCCTCTTTCTCCTCAGGAGCATACAACTCAGATGTGAAATTTCCCTCAGTCTTGAGCTTCCTTTCAAAGTGCTAGCTAGGAATTGATTTTATTTTCATCAGTTTTGGCTGGTTTTGCAATATAAACAGGAAGGTGAGTATATGGATATAATATATCCAATTTTATTGGGAGGCAAAAAAAGAAAGACATGTGTCTTTATTTATTACACTTTGTTTTTCCCACTTTCTCGCCCTTTGAAAGATTTACATTTAAAATGTCATGCCACAGCAGCTGATTATATGTAATGAGGTCTTGCCTTTAATCACTGTGTGAAAAGAAGATAGAAATCTAAAAGGCTAGGCCCAGCTCCGATCTCATGGATCCGTCTTGAAATGTTAGATTTAGTAGGGGCTCCCTTGGTAAATTAAATAAGAACCAGACTTATTGTCTTGCAGAAAACTGTAGCTCTCCTTTACATAGCATATTTAACCTGCAGCCCCTAATTGGATTAATGATTAAGTAGCACGTTATTTTTCAGACACCCAAGCTCTTACAGAGACATTATTTGATTTAAAATCAGTATTAGTGATTTGTTGGCTAATGACTTGCTATTAAGTTTCACTGGCATGGAAACAATATAACCTACCCTGGTAACAAAGCATCATATATGAGTGTCTCATAGACTTCTAATTATGATGATCAATCTTCTTTTCTGCCTCACTCTCTCTCTCTCGGCCATGTGTTAATCTGTCTGTTGCTCTCTAAAGAATTGGACAAAGTTGTATCCTGTGCTAAGAAAGCTGCTGTGATTTTCCATGAAACTTAGAATCTGTAGAGCCCAATTCATTTTTTTAACAGGGGATAGGCACTCCTTTGAATGTTTTGTCCAGGCTGCACAGTATTTCAGCCATGCCATAAGAAGCAGGGTGTAAAGATGGAAGTGAATGCAGACCCCATTCCTTCTCTCCCTTCATTGTTGCACTCCAGCTCTGAGTCTCTGCAGCTGGTGTCCATTTGTGTGAATGGGCAGCTCCAGGGCCCTGCTGTGCATCCTGCAGTGTGCCAGTATCACAACTCCATTGTATAGCTGAGCCTGGTGAACACACCCATCCTTTGCAGATATTCTGCAGCACCACCCTGAAACTCAAGAAGTCTCCTCATTCAACGATACTCTAGGTTACTAACACAGCAGTGATGAAGCTTAGTCAGCCTTTGGGGTGCTCCTGAAGTATCTCAGAAATCCTACAAATCAAAATATCTTCTGGTGAGTCTTGGTGGTTGAAAGACAAGACAGGTGAAGCAGGACTTTCCCTTTGCATCTTTTGAATTTCTTATGTGTCTCTTTACCCTTCATTCTTTTCTGCTGGCCCATCGCTTTTTCTTGCAGTTGCACTCATACACCTTTTTCAGCAAGAGAATGGATGTTTCACAAGTCATTGGTAAAATGTATGTGCATAAGAATATCACTAATTTGCAACGAATCATCAGATGGTGTAAATTAGGAAGCGACTAAATGCAATATAAAAGCAAGGATCATGCATTGTAAGACATACTATTTTCATTTATTTGGACAGTTGTAGTTCAGTTTTTAATTATTGGAAGTAATACTCCTTAATGTGCTAGTAAATGTGCTGGTTTATATTTAGTAAAAAACGAAATCTTAGTAAAACATGAAGTCATCAGAGCACTCAGCTGTTAATTATTGCTTAGGGGTAGAGGAAAGACTGAAAATTTTGTGCAGGTTGATGAAGCGTGAGTCAGCTGGCGTCTACTGCAATGAATAGCTGAATATCTTATGTGCTACTGCATTCTGCAGTCTTTGTTTTTGCACTAACTTGAACACCAGCACCTGAAAACAGGCCTTAAGAGACACATTTCAGAACTGTGAAAGGCTGCCAAAGGGAAAGATCTGATTTGATCCAGCTCCCGCCAAATGATGGAGATTTCACAATGCCCATGCTGGGCTACTAGAACAACCACTGACATTTCTCTTGTGATGTTTGGAGAAGTGAGTGTTACTCATTTGTATTGAATCCAGTTAGTTTTACCAGGTGGACAGACAATGCAGTATCCAACTGTCTTCTCCATGTCTGGGTGCATCCATGGGGGTGTGCACCCAGTCAACAAGAGTGATATGAGGTGAAGCTGATTGATGGATACTGGACAGAAAGGCCACAGGGACATCTAAAGCTACCACAGAGGAGCGTGGTACACTGTTAACTTGACCATCTGCTTGGATGAGGTTTTCCTTTAGTCTCTGTGATAACATTTCCTCTGCCTTACAACTTGCCACCATTTACTTAGTTGGCAAGAGAGATCCCTTAGTTAATAAAAATAAAAATAAATTAAAAAAAAAAAAGAGTAGTATTCACAAATGCCTATAAAAATAAAAGCTGCTGACTCACTTTGCTGGTGCTTCTAATCCCTTTTACTGCCTTTTATGGACATGAATGGGTTCTGACTTGCAGAATTACTTGTAGAAATCAAAACATCATAAATGGTAACAGTCAGAAAATGTGGTGCTCACATAGTGCTCCCGGGTCTGTTTTTAAAATCTTCCAAAAACCACACAAGATTTACTTAGCAACTGGAAATGGTGGGAGAGAAGGCAGGTCCTGGTTACAATTCTGTTGTCCCAACCAAGTAAGAAATTGGATAGTAGCTTTGATTATTTGTTGTACAGATATGCTTAGAGCTATTAGCTCTAAAACAAACGCTTGTAAAGAAGGAACATGCTTGTAAAAGCCATTTTCTCATTGCAGAAGCTTCATGAATGGGAATAAAAAGTCGCATTCATTATATAACTTAGTAAATAATTCAAAATGCTCCAGTCCTGAGTGTTCACATTACAGAGAATTAATTCTGACCCTGCAAGAAGCTACCAAGGGACTTTAATCAACAACCTGCATCTGGAAACAAAAAGGAGGTGTCCTCTCTCTCCTCCCCCAACACAAAGAGATAGGTTTGAGCTGGGGCAGATAGGACTATTTCTGATAGGTTTTTTGGGAACTGCTTATGTACAGTAGGATTCTCTGCTATTAATGGGCACCTTTCATCTCTTAACGTATCAAACCAGAGTGTTCACTGAAGGTAAAAGGTTTCTTTGTGTACTTACATAGCAGGCACAAAAATTACCTACCACAGGAAAGTTTGCCCCTTGTTATTTCATGGCATCTCTTTTTAAGGGAGTTGATGTCTTCAGCCAAGCTACTGGTAGGTGAGGTTTGCACAGAAAGACAAACTACTCTTCAGTGCTAGTGTTGTTAGCTGGCAATATCACCACTCAGTTTTTGTTGTAAACAGCAATCAATTTTATTATTTTTTTACAAATTTTCTGCATTTTTTTTAGCATGTAGATTTTGAGCAATATAAGTGGTGGTATCTCATAAGAGAGGTCATCATGTCTGTAATCAAGCAGGGATAGTTAAATATTAATTTTTTCATGTCAGATGATGTTTTCCTAATAGTTTCTTACTCCACGAATGTGTTGTGAATGACACTTCCTATACACAGAATGATACCATGAAGAAAACTGAACTACAATGTCTGAAGCCCCTCAGGCCAGACCTTTCTGAGCTAGAAGCATCCTTGCCATGGCAGCTGAATACCTATTGAGTGCTGAGAAAGTTATTCAGCACCCAAGCGCCTCATCTGCCCCAGCAGCAATTTTCACTGTGAATCAATGAAGGGTTTTGTTAGGGTTTGTATACTGCAAACATTCAGCTCCTGTCAGAATGGGAAAAGCTTCTTCTCCCTGCTTTCCTCCTTTTGGTTACACAGACAAGTAACCTTCATGACCCTGGGACAGAAATTAGGAAATGCTATTGGCACAGTTTAAAATGAGATATTCCTGAGGTTCTGTATTTAATCTGCTCCCTCCAGGGACACCACCTCTTGCATACCATGTGTTTGCCTTCTCCTGAGGATCAAGGGGTCATGTTAGACGAAAACATGTTAAAATGGTACCTATTTCTGCCCTCTCCACAGTCACCATCTGTCAACCATCAATCATAGAGATACAACACATCTGGGACATGGTCTTGAGTAATCTGGGGTCACATTGCCAAGTTTCCCTCAGTTTTGACAAAATACACTATCAAATGAACGTCTGGCATTTCTTTCTAAGTGAAAGGCAAAGTAAAACCTGTGGAAGGAAGAGCACCTGTGTTAGGCAAGACCATGACTATTAACCAGATGACACCTCTTTGACTAAAGGGGTACTTATAGCGAGACATCACTATAGAAAAAAAGACACGACTCTGGTCTTGTATTATTTACGTATCTGAAGCAAGACACTTTATCACAGCCTAATTAGACCCTATAGGATCCTAGAGACAGGATTAATAGAACAACCACTGCATATAAACTGGCATCACTAGCTGTGGAAGTTGTCCAGGAGGCTGCCTTCATAAACGAGAAGACATAGGGAAACATTTGTCTGGAATGTGTTCAGGAAAAGGCACAATGACAAAACAATGTTTCTTCCCCCATCATTACCTCTGCAGCAACCAAGTAGGCAGGGTGTTGTCTGTGCTGTCTACTGTTGGCGTGCAGAATCTAATTCATCAGCCTCACTGCAGATGGTGTTATCCCCTGAGACCTTGACAGGCTTGTAATCGGTGCCAGCATTCTCGTGGGGAGAGGGGAGGAGTGTGGGGAAACTAGAAGAAATCATACAAATGATTTTAACTTGGGATGCCAAGTTCCACTACCTTCCTTCTTTGCTTTTCCTCCACACAGTTGAAAAGGGAAAAGGAAATGTAGCCATTCCCAAAGACTGTGGGTGAAGCTTCACTTTAAAATTAAAGTGAACTTTTAGACAGCTGCTGTCTCAGAGAAAGGAGGTGATCTAGGGACCAAACACCAGGCCTGTGTATTGCACCCACTTCTCGTTCGCTAGAGTCCTTCTCCTCCCTGGTAGCCCAGGTAGCTGCTCTAAATGTGCCTGGCTATAGGGGAGTGAAGAGCCTCATGCCAGTGAGCACAGGGTTGTAGGGACTGGGACAGTGCTGGTGGTGCTGCCTGCTGGTAGTCTGAGCACTGTTTTGTGAGGCAGGCATTTCCCCTTCATGCTGACTCTATATGGAGGAAAGGCTTAGATGCTCTTACAAGCAGGACTGGGAGTCAATGGACATATTAGACGTAGATTGACATGTTAGAAATAAATACAAGAAACTAACAACAAAATGAGATGGTGGAAACCATCAGGCAGATTTCCACAGGTCTAATGCAACCAGCAGATTTCTGGGTGTTTCAGAAGGCTGGGGACACTATGGCAAATGAGCTCATACTAGGTTCTGCCATGCTGTCAGGGAATCGCTTTTCCTCAAGGCACACACTGTTCATATTCTTTCTAAAACCTATATATGCATGAACAAAGAAGTAGTCAAAATTTGCTTTCCCCATAAGCTTCCACAGAGAAAAACAATGTGATAAGAAAAGGAAGATATTTTCAATTAAGTTATAAATATGAAAAGAAAAAAATGCCTCATCCTTGTAAAGAAATGTTTCCTCTGCCCCTTCCTTGCCTTCAAAAGGAATTAAATAGCTGTTAAAAAGTACCTTGCTTTTAAAAAGGACAATGAACATTTTGATTTAAAGGAGCTTTCAAGTATTTATATGATTACCTCTTTTGTCACCCTGGCAGCATTTCTTTTGTTGACTGTTCAGCATCTGGCATGTGCTGCCTCATGTAAAGAAGGCCCTGATTTCTCATTCAGACAGGGGATGAGTGAGGGAACATACTTATGTATAGATGGAGAGGTTTTTGCCGAAAGAATAAGGCTATTTGCCTGGCTGCCACTACTGCTGGTAGTTTGGCCACAGTACTCCTGGCAAACAACACCTCTTTCTTCCCACTGCAGCACGCTCTGTGTACCAGATGGCCAGCTCATCAGGGTCAGTTCTCCATCAGCATGCTTCTCTATGTGGCATGGCCAACCAGGGCATCTTAGGTCAGTAATCCAAAATTTCCTCTGCTGGTGGATGAGACGCCTGTTTCCTCTTGCTCCCAGGCTTTCTTTGTTTTAACATGGATCTCAAGGAGTCATGCCGAGACATTCGATGCACTCAGCCTTAGCCTAGTAGTCAGTGTTTTCCTTCCAAGGGCAGCAGAAACAGGCTTGGGAAAATCCCAGTGCACCATTTGTTGTGCTCACATTCACACACACAGAGCAGATCTTTGGGGTTTGCAGAAGCAGCCTTGTTTTGCGCATATTAGTTTACCTAAATCTATCTTTGGTAACACAGTCGATGACTCACATAAATGTCAGTCATACTTTGCACCGCGTATAATTCCTTGCCTTGCAGAATTTCAGCGTTTCAAAGATGATTTTAAAAATCCACTATCTGTGAAAGACTGAGTGGAATAAGTCCATTTGAAGTGCAGCTACCTAAGTGAAGGTTGAGGGATGAGTGACTTGCTCAAGTAAAACAGAAGTATTGATGCCTAAGTGCAGAATCTCTGACTGTTGAGCAATATGCAAACTGCTTTTGCATCAAGTCTCTTCCTGATTTCATTTTAAGATGGTATGTACCAACAACCCTGCTCAGAAGTCAGCAAAACCGTAAAAGTCTTTTTGATTCCTCCTCCACCACCTCCACACTTAGGAAGTTTTGCTTTCTGAGAATTGCAGTTCTACAGGCTGCCTCTCTACCAAACCCCTGAGTATAGAAAGCAGCTTGCTGTAGAGATGGTTGTGTCTTTTTCAAACCATCCTTTAATATCTAAAGTAAACTTTGTCATTAATTCCTATTGTTAAAGCTTTACTGCTACTGAAGTCCTCAAGATTTAGAAAGAACCTTAAGTCACATGTTGAAATACAGTAGAATATTGTCTGGTCTTGGAAGGGGAAAAGGCTTTGACCTGTAGTTGGTTATAGGAGCCTTGTGGTCTGAAGGAAAGGATAACTACTGAAGAAACAAGTCAAAGTAGGACTGTTTTGTCTGTCCCATTTCTGTGTGGCTCTTCCATGTGACTGAGGACCCCTGTAACCTTGGTTGCACCTTTTGCAGCGCAAGGAAACACAACAGCTATGGAACCTTTCTTAACTCTCTTCTATTTTCACACAACAAATCAATTAACAAGTAACAGCCAGAGACGGTTTCTGATTTTCAGGGAGGGGGAAAAAAAAAAAAAATTCTAGAGGATCTGGTTTATGAAGAAACAGGTGGTAAAGATGCTGCTTTTGATGCCATTCACTGGGCATAGAATCATAGAATAGTAAGGTTGGAAGGGACCTCAAGGATCATCTAGTTCCAATCCCCTGCCTACGGCAGGGACACCTACCACTAGTACAGCTCACTCAAGGCCTCCTCCAACCTGGCCTTGAACACCTCCAGGGAGGGAGCAGCCACAACCTCCCTGGGCAACCTGTTCCAGTGCCTCACCACCCTCACTGGAAAGAACTTCCTCCTAACATCCAGTCTAAATCTCCCCTCTGCCAGTTTAAACCCTTTGCCTCTCGTCCTGTCATTACAAGACCTTGTCAGTAGTCCCTCCCCAGCCTTCCTGTAGGTCCCCTTCAGATACTGGAAGGCTACTATAAGGTCTCCTCGAAGCCTTCTCTTATTGATACTAAAGCTTAGGTTGTTTTTAGGTGGTTTGGATTTGTTGTTTAGTTTTTTTTCTAAGTAAGAGTTTGCATGAAATCTTAGGGTTCAGTAAAGCAGATCTACTGGCAGCAAAAGGAAGAAAATCCTGGGTCCGACTTGAAAACCAGATTAAAATGGAGGACAGTTGCTCTTACTTAGTATATCCTGGGCAATTTTTGTGTTTGGCTTTTCTTTTTCTTGTATAGCACACTCAGATCATGCTTTCTCACACTTGTTTTCCAGATGACTAGAAGCATAAACTTGTGGTTCATATTAAAAAAAGGAAGGTGATATTCTCATTTGTTTGCAATGCCCAAGGCTTCAAGAAGCAGAACATATTGTGAGAGACCAGCAATAAGATACAAACAACTGGCAATATTGCATCAGTGATTCAGTTGTCTCCTCTCATTTTACCTGCTATGTTAGAGAGCACAGATGGAAAACAAATTGGATTTTATTTTACTGGGCTGAGGAACAATCTCTCTTCAAATAATGTGCAATCATTAGCCTTTCCCATCAGTATAAAACAGGGAGGGATTAATATAACCTAATTTTAATTACTAAGAATTTAAGCATCTGACCTAACTTAGTTGTCTAAGTTGTCTAATTGTCTTAGTTGTCTAATTCCCTCTGCAGTCAATGGAGGTAGTGCCAAACAGTGATCTATCTATTCATCTAAGGAATGAATTGATCAGAGTTGCCTTCTCCGTTTCTGCTGGCTACAGGGGTAGTGCAGACACTAGTTCAAATGACCTCACTTCTGGCCGGGTGCATTTGGATAAAGTGAAGCTGTATGTGCTGACCGAGGGGCCGGACTCCCCAGGTCATCAAATCTAGATGTCTCCTCTGATTAATGTAGAGAGAGTTGAGCCAGCCCATTTGGCCAACTAATGCATAGACTGACATGTCTCCCTGTAACACAATGGGCCAGTTCCTTACATGTCCAGAGCCAGATCCTGGAATAAAAAACAGGCTTAAGTGCTTTTCCGAGAGGAGGTATAAGCTACACAAGAGCAAAACGCACATCAGGCTGCAGGTGGAGTAGATCATGGCTGGGTAATAGAGACAAGCAACCTCCAAACTGTCAGAGCGTGGAGGTCCTTGATTGTGAAGGACACTGTCATATTTACACTCCTGGATTCAAGCACAACAAGGGCACGAAGCTACTCATAGTAGAAATATTTCAACCTACCTGTGCTGATCACTGTCTTACCTATGGAAGCGCGAAGCTGTATATCCCTGCTCTAAAAACTCCAAACTTACCTAATGTGACATTGAGTGTTTTTGTTGTTCAGATACACAGCTAGACTGCTCTTCTTTAAAAATCAAGGTCTCAGTGATATCCTGTGGATAGATTTCTATCAGCTTATTGTGCACACTGCAAAACTAATACTTTGTTCAGCAGTTTCATGTTCTGTTCATCTCATATCCTGGAAAGCTGAAGAGGAATGTCTAGTTTGCCTTCTTGTCATTCTTAATTATTACCTAGATCGTATTTCTACCAAACCTGTACCCTCAGGGTGAGAGTTACCACAGTTCATCCATATTTTACTAGTCTTTGAGAGACCATAATGAGGTATTTATGAAAACAGATACTGTTCTAGAGGAAGGATGTATAAACAAATTGATACCAAACCTGCTGTGATTCTCTGTATAGGAGTCTCTGTCCTGGTTGTGTATTCTGGTTGTTGATATACCTTGTTTTCTTCACTATTTCTGTTAAAATAGTGTAACATGGGATTACAGAGTGGTTTGAGTTAATAATAATTTGTTCCACCACTAATGAAACTGGTAAGTCTGGAGACTTGTTAGACAAACACAAGGTAGGCTTTTTTTTGTTTGTTTGTTTGTTTGTTTTTTCATTTCCATCACTCTTTGCATTGGAAGGAAGTTACTGAGTAAAGAGATCAGCAGCAAGCAGGAAACAGAAAGTAGAATGGGTCTTCAGAAGACGCAGAGGAATTCATGGAAAAGTCAAGTGAGGTGGTCGAAAAGGTCAGGAGATGTGAAACCAAAGACTAGGAGTTGATTACTGGAAGGGAGATGCTGCAGAAAACACTCAGATGAATAAACCCCCTGCAAACCAAGGGATGCCCAGGGAAGAATTAAACTGATATATAGACTTCATATGCAGATGTCTAAGAAGTTCAGTTTATAGGTATAAGTAGAAATGAAAGGTAATATCACCATGCTCCCTGGTCTCGGAGAATGCTCTAAGATGAAGGAAACAGAAAGAACCTCCTCCATTGGTGTTGAACCTCACCCTAAGCAATGTTATTTGCAATTAGGTCTCAGAGGGAAATTGCCAGCAACTGATACAAAAATATAAAATTATCCAGAACAGACCAAACCTGAACATGTTTTGGAAGGATGTTATTAGTTTACAAAGGAACAGTTATGACGTCTACCCAGTTTGACCCTTACTAGTCAGAACACAGATAAGTAATTGACTTGTTTATGGACAGCATCTCCTCCAGAAGGCAAAGTAATTGACTTGTTTATGGACAGCATCTCCTCCAGAAGGCATTAGCTAACTGACTTGATGCTTTGGAGTTTAGCATCAGATTCCCTTTTGTGACCATTACCCTGTTACTGATGTCCAACCAACGATGAAGAGTTTTATAATATATTTCCATGGCTTATTTTAATTCACATTTGTAATAATTTCCAGTGTGATTCATGTACTGGCACAGGAAGCTAGAATTCCAGAGCAGCCAATTTTTCCTGTGTGAAGTTGGGGGTGACCCTGATAAAGGGACCAGAGCTCAGACAGCAGGGAACAGGCAGCCTTTCACTTGTGTAATGCCAGCACAGGGATGGGGCAAAGGAATGAGTGACACTGCTTGGAATGAATTTCTATTTTAAAGAATGAATTTTTGTTATTGAAGATGACTTTTTGAAGGATAAGAGACATAAAGAGTCTTGTGGCTCAGAAGCTTTCTGCCCTCCAAAGGGAAAGAACAGCAGAGAAAAGAGCAAAGCACCCCTCCCAGTCCCCCACCCACAGCTGCTGGCTCCAGCTCTGGTGTAGTGAGCTCATCCTTGGAGAGAGCATAAGATGGCCTAAGTGGTAATAAAGGGCAATGCAATCAATGAACAAGCTAATTTGGTTTATGGCTTGATACAACCTAGGAACAAATGCAACTTAGAAATTGTGAAAGTAACAGAGCCCCGTTTCAAGATAAACTGACTGACAAGAATAGTGTTTGTTCCCTCCAGGAACTTACTGAAATGTTTAACTTAACTTTTTCTTTCTTTTCTTCCCAATTTTGTTTTGCTATAATTTTCACCAAAATGGTAATAATTGAAATGTAAATACTTGCAAAGACTACAAGCTTCAAAGCTCCTGATTCTGCTGTCACCAATGACTGGTACAAGGGACAAAAATTTTACCAGCTTGCTCACTCTGTCAACCAAGAGTGTTGGTCTCCCGACTCTTCTCACAGTCCTGCCAAAAGCTGATGCAGATGTGACTCCTCTAGCAAAACCCTTTTTGACAACATGTTATGACCACATTCTGGGAATTGATTTAAGCTTTACCTGAAAATGACTGTTTGCACCTCCGTGTATGTATGTCTTTGTGCGTGCATGCAGGAGCAGGGCCTGAATGACGTTTTCCACTGACTTTGTCAGTTCGTCAAGGCACTGTGTTTCATAACAGAGAGCCAGTTCAGGCCTGTATTCAGATGCTCTTCAGCTTCATGGAATTTAGAGACTAAACATGGACTTACCTTTCAGAACTGTCTGCAACCTCTGTTCACACCTGATATTGCTAAAACATATCCCATGGGAAGCAGAGCAGTGTCCTAGAAGGAAAGTGGAGCTAACATGGGTATTTTATGACAGGGTATGTAAAGGGAGCTAAAGCAGCTGGCAGTGACAGCTCAGCTACATGTCTCCTTTACCCATCAATATATGACATTGAATGTTATGGACCTAATGTTGGCTCTGGAGTGAAAGTGGGGAATGTACAAGCACACATCTTCCAGATTTTGTGCATCTTGGGTTAGCTTTTTAGGAAACATTAAATATGGCAGTGGCAAAGTGGTATTAAAAAAAGTGAAACGAGAAACATTCTGTATTTCCCCAATCACCATGTAAGGTTTGAAAAAAAACATCATGAAAATAAATGGTCTGTCACTCCTTAAGCAGAGGGTAAATTTGGAAAACAGCAAGGCATAGGCATCCTGTGAGGATTGGATAGGAGGGAGACACTTTCTACATTTTGTCCTGGTTCCATCCTTTCTTCACCCTTTCTCCTTTGTGCTTACATGAAGAGGATATTGATTCCAAAGTGGAAAAGACAAGTCAAAGTTCCTTTTTCTGTAAGGAGTACGCTGCCCTTGTAGAGTAAGTGTGCTGGTTTGAGGCTAATTGGAATATTTTAATAAATAAAATTATACTATAGGTTGTGAAAGGCAAACATGGTGATGTCTACTTCACTCATAGGCTTGCTGAGATGTATAAGAATGGAACTCAAAACGTAGATAACACAATCTGTCTGTAGGGGCACAGCGTCTCAGGCGGTCTAGCTTCTGGCTTCTCTTTGCCAATTATCTTACTAACCACTTTTCTTCTAACCCCCCTGGCTGATCCTTCTAATTCACTTTGCGTGAAAGGTAAACCCTGGGGTAAGGTATAAGGGTGAGGAGAAGGTGGAAGGGTGTTTGGGAGCCCCTCCTGGGGTCTCTGATTTCTGGGAGGGGTGTTGTGTTTCTGTATTACCTTCTAGTTGTATATTTCTGTCAATACTCCTGTCTATAGTGTATATATCTGCTTGTACATTGTGCTGAACTGTAAATATAGCTTCATTCCTTAACTTCCAGCTGGCTGAGTTCTAGTCTGGGTCATTTTACAAACTGTGGGGGGGGCGGGGAACTCCCAAACCATCACAGTAAGCCACAATCTCCTCCTCCTCGTGCTGTCTGGGAAGTCATAGTTAGCTGCACGTTGCGTTTACACTAATGATTGTTTTTCTCCACCTGCCCCCTGCTCTAAGCTTACTAAGCTTTTTCTTTCAGCGTAGGCAATAATGCATGAATGCAAATAGGTTTTTTTTCCCCTTTCATTTTTATTTTACCACTTTTAGAAGTTGCTGAAGAAAATACTGTCATTCCATTCCAGGAAAGCTTTTATACCAAGATGACACTGTACATTTAAATATGTATTGCTCCCTCTATCATTTGCATTTTAATGTTCCAAACCAATAATCATGAAGTCTTGTGTGAAAATGTGAAATAATAAGGATGGGGAGAAACTTGGATCTGATTCTAAACCTCACACTGAATTACATCTAGAGGTGGCAACTTAGTGAGAGACTCCTCTAAGAAAGTTACTTAGATAAACGTAGACCTTCTAAGAGGGGCTGTGCCTGTTGGTTTTTTTTTTTTTACACTCTTCTCTTTAGATACTGAACTGGCATACCCTAGCAGGTTTTTTCCTATGCATTTGGTGCCCCAGTAAGGTATCTTTACTCTGCTTTGAAAGAGTTGATCTCCAGGTATGCTTTCTTAGCACCAATAGCATTAGTCTGGTGACATTTCATATGTGTGTAACCATTTACCTGTAGATGGTCTGAAAACAGTACATGTAGTTAATATTGCAAAATCAAATGTCATCCAAAGTTATAACCACAATATTTTTGCATTTTACTTCATTATTGCCATCATTTAGCTACTACACGGCACAGAAAAGAAGAGCAGGATATGCAAACCAGAAATTTACCTTGTGGACTTAAGAATTATGTCTGATATGCAAAATTAAACACTTGCAAGGAACTGGTCTGTTTGAGGTATCACACAGTATAGGAAATTTTTTTCCCCCTGTGCTTCTGTTGAATGATCTCTGTAGGTGAAAGCTTAGCTTGGAAGAAGTAATGACTGGTAGCCCAGTTCTAGCAAAATAGTTTTGTCTACAATTTGTTCTCCTTTTGTTGTGTTGTGGGGTTTCTTTTTTGTTTGATTGGTTTGGTTTTTGCTTGTTTGCTTGTTTGGGTTGTTGGGTTGGTTTTTTGGGGGGGGGATGTTGTTTTTTGTTTGTTTGTTTGATTGATTTTTCTTTCAGGAGAAAAAGAAACCCAGAAAAAATACACCTCTTGTACCACAGTTGTCATGAATTTAAAATCCCTCTTGGATCTTCACTGCAATACTTTGCTCTTTTCATCAAGCACTGAAGAATAAAATAATGAATATCTAAGGTGTAAATCTTACAGGAAAGTTTTCTCCCTAGTCTTAGGGTGGAACCAGAAAGAAATGCAGAAGGGTGAACCCTTCAGCATAATATCTGCAAAAGATGTTTACTTAGAACTGGAATGAAGCCCAAAGTATTTCTGAGCTTAGAAAATAGCCACATACATACATGGATCTTACATATGACTGCTTGCTTGTGGCCTCAGCTATGAAAATTATCTCAAAATACTGTAAGAAGATTATTTTCTGCAAATCCCCTGAAGCCAGGAAGCCTTGAAAAAGATACAAATGCATCTATTTTCATCAGCTTTCCATCCATAACCTGTCTAGATAAATCATTTAAAAATGAGATAAATTTCCGAGCAATTTGAAATACATCCATTCCTCACTCTCAGTTAAAGTCTTTTACTGATTCTTTGTCTACTTTAGTCTGTTTTCCTTCCAGGCTTTCTTTCAGGTCACAGATCAACACTTTCACTGAGACTGAGCTTAATGTGAAGCTGAATATACCTTGCCCCTACTGTACATAGTTATGAGTGCTCTATTTCTTTTTCAACATCTTCTCTCTTTTCAATCTCACTGATGATGCATTTAATTTCAGGTGAAGATGAAAGTGAAAGGAGAGCAAGTAAGGGAAAACATTAACAGAGAAGAATAAGAAAAGAGTGGACAGTTGAAATGTCACCTGCTTTACGCATACAGATCTACTTTTTCTCTCCTTTGTATTGCATTTCGTTTCCAGTAAGATACTTCAGACATCTTGAAAAACTGCACTATTATAATTAACTAAATTAGGTTTCTGTATTTGCTGCTAACAAGATATTATCTTCATCGCTCCTGGAAGCTTCTTTGGTTGTGGGTTGATGTGGCTTTGCCACTGGCACTGAAACATTTCCTGCATGAACACAAATTGTTAACTTTTTTTTCCTGGCTCAGTATGACACACTGCTCTGCTCATCGTGTTTAGATAATAGGATTAAATATACAGATCCATCAGATGTGCTGACTGTTGGCTGATAGTGATCTTGGCAGCAGGAAGCTTTAACTCGAGTGGGTGGCTGGGCTCAGTTCTGTAACCTCAGGTGCCCTGCTGGAATTCACTACTAGGATGCACAGACCTGGCAAAAGTTGGGTGCTGAGCACAAACCCCGTTTAGCAGTCTCTCTCCTCATCCATCCTCGCAGCTCTATGTGGGCTAACATCTCACCCTGTCTGCAGCAAAGTGCTGTGGCTTAGCTCCTTCCCGGTGCCCACAGCAGAGGCTCTTACAATGGAAAATAAACTCAGTGAGAGGTCTAAGGATATGAAGTTAGTCAGGAACCTGCAAAAGGGATCTGCAAAAGCTGACATACCAATCAGATGTTGCCTAAAATAGAGACTAAGAAATACAATTCTAAGGGATCAGCCCTTTCTTGCAGGAAGTGATATTGGTTTTCCCTGTGAATCCTCCAGCACCACGGATCTCACTTTTCCCAGGATGACCTTTGCTGACCTCACTGTTCACAAGGGTGGGATGTTCTCAGGATCTCTCCTTGAAGATGTACTTGTCTGCACTGGGTTTTGTACACCCGCAGGACCAAGCACCAACACTGCCATGTCCCAGCTGACTCCCCTGATTAAGTGCATGGGGAAAAATGGAAGTACTACAATGGGATCATCAACACCATGTAACCTGGGTAGTGGCCACACTCAGCATCCTGTTGGTTTGCATTGCTGCTGCAGCACATTGTTTGCTTGTGCTGAGCTTGGTGACTCCCAGGTCCCTTTCCACCAAGGTGCAATCCAGCTAGGGGGATCCCATTCTGAGCTGCACTCCTGGGTTATGTATTTGCAGGTGGAACACCCTACATCTGTCCCATTGAAATATAGCGATAGCCGGAAGATTTCAGGCAAGTACTTAAACATGACATGCAGAACATAGGTTCCTCTGTCCTTTGCAATTCTTATGTGATGTATCTAAAAATGTATAGGAAATAGAATTTGGGTAGTCTTTTTCTGTGATTAATGAAGAAGTCTAGCTACTGTGTAATTACTATAATATACAATGATGAAACAATAATTTCATTCCTGCTACATAATGTACTCTACCAGCTTTAATTAAACCTAAACACCTCATTAGCGAATATCATTACATTTGCTTTAGGGAGGCAATATTATCTGGTGAATAAAAGATTGTTACATGACTTTGGAGATCTGGCAAACCAGATGCGCCGCTGGGCTGCTGTTTGACCTTGGGCTATCTTTCTTGCTTTCTGCTGGTTGGGAGCAGAGACAGAGAGCACTCCTGGTGTCCATATGCTCATGTGGAGGCTTGGCCTGGGTTTGCATACCCACTCACCATTGAAAGAGCGTGCCTATGCCCTGCTTCTACATGTATGTTCATACAAGGAATTTGGTTGAGCTTTGTCTCCTCTTGCAATGTACTTGGTTTTGTGAATCTTGCCCATACACTGCATCAGATGTTTTTGCCTGATTGATCCTTGTGTCAAGCAACTCAAGAGACCACAAAAACTGGGGAGAGATTCAACCTAAAGATGTTGTTAGGACTTCAGGAGACAGGTCCCTGATGTGAACAGCTCCTATGTTGTTGCCTCCTAATTGAAAAGGGGCATGTTTTTCAAATGGGAAAGCAACAGGGCTGGAGAGGGTCACATTAGGCTGCCAGCCGGTGCTGGGGATGAGGAGGAAAGCATCAAGCCAGCAGCATGTGAAAAAACATGAAGGAGGCTAACAGCAGGTGGATGCAGTATCAGGGATTAATGCTTGAGATACTGGAACTCATTTTTTCTTCTAATCTCACCTATTTACAGAGCAGTCAGCCTCACCTCTGTGCCTGGCAAGATCATGGAGCAGATCATGCTGAAAGTCCTGCTAAGGCAAATAGAAAACAAACCAGAGGTGATTGGTGGGAACCAGCATGGCTTCACCAAGGGCAGATCTTGCCTGACAAATTTAGTGGCTTTTTATGATGAAGTCACAGCGACAGTGGACAAGGGAAGGGCAGCTGATGTCATCTACCTGGACCTGAGTAAAGCATTTGACTCTGTCCCACATGACATCCTGGTCACCAAACTGGAAAAACATGGACTTGATGGATGGACCACTCACTGGATAAGGAATTGGCTGGATGGTCGACCCCAGAGAGTGGTGATCAACAGCACAATGTCCACCTGGAGACCAGTGACAAGTGGTGTCCCTCAGGGGTCAGTGCTGGGACCAGTGCTGTTTAACATCTTTGTCAGTGACATGGACAGAGGAATGGAGTGCACCCTCAGCAAGTTTGCAGATGACACCAAGCTGTGTGGCACAGTCGACTTGCTAGAGGGCAGGGATGCCATCCAGAGGGACCTGGACAGGCTGGAGAGGTGGGCCCAGGCCAACCTCATGAAATTCAATAAGGCCAAGTGTAAGGTCCTGCACCTGGGTAGGCACAATCCCAAGCACAAATACAGGCTGGGTGGTGAATGGCTGGAGAGCAGCCCTGAGGAAAAGGACCTTGGAGTCTGGGTTGATGAAAAGCTCAACATGAGCCTGCAGTGTGCACATGCAGCCCAGACAGCCAACCGAGTCCTAGGCTGCATCAAGAGAAGCGTGGCCAGCAGGGCAAGGGAGGTGATTCTGCCCCTTTACTCTGCTCTCGTCAGACCCCACCTGGAGTACTGTGTGCAGTTCTGGAACCCTCAGCACAGGAAGGACATGGAAGTGTTGGAGCGGGTCCAGAGGAGGGCCACAAAGATGATCAGAGGGCTGGAGCAGCTCTCCTATGAGGACAGGCTGAGGGAGTTGGGGCTCTTCAGCCTGGAGAAGAGAAGGCTTCGAGGGGACCTGATAGTAGCCTTCCAGTATCTGAAGGGGGCCTACAGGAAGGCTGGGGAAGGATTATTTACAAGGTCCTGCAATGACAGGACAAGGGGCAATGGGTTTAAACTGGCAGAGGGGAGATTTAGACTGGATGTTAGGAGGAAGTTCTTTACAGTGAGGGTGGTGAGGCACTGGAACGGGTTGCCCAGGGAGGTTGTGGATGCTCCCTCCCTGGAGGTGTTCAAGGCC
Organism: Eubucco bourcierii; assembly: GCA_013396675.1. NCBI lineage: Eukaryota > Metazoa > Chordata > Aves > Piciformes > Ramphastidae > Eubucco > Eubucco bourcierii. Next base: position 187,145 of record VWZE01005854.1, read on the forward strand.
AGATTGGATGAGGCCTTGAGTAACCTGTACTAGTGGGAGGTGTCCCTGCCTATGGCAGGGGGTTGGAACTAGATGATCCTTGTGGTCCCTTCCAACCTTACCATTCTATGATTCTATGATTCTATGATTCTATTCTATTTCTAATTGTTAACCAAAAGCAGCGAGCCTGTTTTAACAAACCTGATTTTTCTAGTTACTTCTTTGTTTTAACTCCTTCCTTGCAGACTGAAAAGGGTACCGCTGGATAGTCTCAGTTTTGCCATGTTCTTTCCATGATAGAAGATACTTCAGGTCTATCTTTGTGGGGCACAAGACATTTAGCAAACACACTACCAGTTTTGTGGTTGCATTTAACGGGTTGCTAATGACTACTAACTAGTTGTAACGGTAGGAGGGCAGCACAGAACTGTAGATTTGTGAGAAATACACAGATGTAACCTTCAGGTTATGAAAAAATATCTGTCACATGTGAAGTGGCTCATGGAAAAATTGACATAAAATCTTTAAGATAGCATGTGTTTGACTTTCTCCTCTTATTTACTGTAGCTTAGATCTCAAATATTCAATAAAGTTATACTCATACTACCAATGTGAAACTGCAGTGAATTTAAGGTTTATGCCTCCAGTCTCAAGGGAGTTAGCGATGGAAGAGTGTGGACGATTGCAAGCTGCAACACGAAGTTGCTATATTTTCAGATTTGCCCTCTAGTGATTTGAAGTGATTCATTCACCATGTTGGCTCAGTCCCTGTTTGCTTCTGAAGGAAAAATGTGTCAGAAGAGAGGGTTATGTGAATGTCTGTTTACTTTCAAACACTGTTGCATTTTTCCAGCAAGCTGGAACTCTAGTGAGTTTTATCCAGTTCTGACATTCATACCCAAGCTGGCTATTTGTACTCCCCACTGAACTTATGAAGTGCAGCTAGTAACACCATCATTGTTATTATTAGTTTTTATTAATATTTTGCCTAAAGTAGCTGTGATCACTCAGGGCTGGCCAAAGATGAGACACATTTCCACCAGGGAATCCCAGTGTCCAACCCCTCAGTTTTTCCCTTTGCTGGACTTCACACAGTTTTGTACCACGAGGTGTACAAGTAGCAGGCTAAATGTCAGGATGCACTGGAGCAATGTGTCTAAGCCTTGTTTTGGGGAATTGAGTTCCATGCAGGTGATCTGGCTCTGCTTTGGTGTCCACATTAGTCTGTGCCCTTAAATGGGCTATGACTAATGCCCTTAAATGTGTCCACAGACACAGAACCAGCATCTTGGACAGATATCTTGTTTGGCACAGACTGCAAGTGCCCTGAGTGCAGGAAGCAGCTTCCTCCTGTCTCCTCTGTGTCCACAGGCTGAGCTGGTAATGTGGACACATATCTGTGACAATTATCTGTGTCAACTTCTGACATGGTAATGGAGAATCTAAGGGAGCTAACTCAGAGAAAATCACAAGAATTCATGGATCACCTAATATCTCTCTTCACCTAATATGCAGATAAGGCAACAGATCATAGAATCATAGAATCATAGAATGGTAAGGTTGGAAGGGACCACAAGGATCATCTAGTTCCAACCCCCTGCCATAGGCAGGGACACCTCCCACTAGTACAGGTCACTCAAGGCCTCATCCAATCTGGTCTTGAACACATCCAGGGAGGGAGCATCCACAACTTCCCTGGGCAACTTGTTCCAGTGCCTCACCACCCTCACTGTAAAGAACTTCCTCCTAACATCCAGTCTAAATCTCCCCTCTGCCAGTTTAAACCCATTGCCCCTTGTCCTGTCATTGCAGGACCTTGTAAATAATCCTTCCCCAGCCTTCCTGTAGGCCCCCTTCAGATACTGGAAGGCTACTATCAGGTCCCCTCGAAGCCTTCTCTTCTCCAGGCTGAAGAGCCCCAACTCTCTCAGCCTGTCCTCATAGGAGAGCTGCTCCAGCCCTCTGATCATCTTTGTGGCCCTCCTCTGGACCCGCTCCAACACTTCCATGTCCTTCCTGTGCTGAGGGTTCCAGAACTGCACACAGTACTCCAGGTGGGGTCTGACGAGAGCAGAGTAAAGGGGCAGAATCACCTCCCTTGCTCTGCTGGCCACGCTTCTCTTGATGCAGCCTAGGACTCGGTTGGCTGTCTGGGCTGCATGTGCACACTGCAGACTCATGTTGAGCTTTTCATCAACCCAGACTCCAAGGTCCTTTTCCTCAGGGCTGCTCTCCAGCCATTCACCACCCAGCCTGTATTTGTGCTTGGGATTGTGCCTACCCAGGTGCAGGACCTTACACTTGGCCTTATTGAATTTCATGAGGTTGGCCTGGGCCCACCTCTCCAGCCTGTCCAGGTCCCTCTGGATGGCATCCCTGCCCTCTAGCAAGTCGACTGTGCCACACAGCTTGGTGTCATCTGCAAACTTGCTGAGGGTGCACTCCATTCCTCTGTCCATGTCACTGACAAAGATGTTAAACAGCACAGGTCCCAGCACTGACCCCTGAGGGACACCACTTGTCACTGGTCTCCAGGTGGACATTGTGCCCTTGATCGCCACTCTCTGGGTTCGACCATCCAGCCAATTCCTTATCCAGCGAGTGGTCCATCCATCAAGTCCATGTTTTTCCAGTTTGGTGACCAGGATGTCATGTGGGACAGAGTCAAATGCCTTACTCAGGTCCAGGTAGATGACATCAGCTGCCCTTCCCTTGTCCACTGTCGCTGTGACTTCATCATAAAAAGCCACTAAAATCTTTGTACTGTTCTGTCTTTTAGTCTCCTAAGATTTTTTTTCAGTTACATTTGATAAGGTATTAGTGATAGCTCTGAGACACTAGATTCCCAACTGTATTTTGAAAGTGCAAAAGCAAAGTGAATAAAGGCCTGTTGACATCACACAGCTCTTACTGGGCCTCTCATCCCTCCAGAGGAGCAACTGTCACCTGGCCCAGCATCACATTTGTTGGCTCTGCTGCTTTGGCATCAGTGGCAACATTGCAACTACTGTGTGATGGCCTTAAACTCAGTCAAGAGTCCTAGCTGGGAGGGAGAAAATGCTGGAAATAGTGGAGGAACTGGGGACTATGGGAAAAAGGTAGGATTTAAGGAAAAATGACTGGGAACTAGGGAAAAAGCCTTCTCCTGTTCCTCTGCACAGAAGGCAATCTGACAGTTGTTAATTTTACTACATATTTCACTTCAAAGAAATAGAACTAATTGAATCAGCCCATTACATAGAGAGCTGTATTTGTCTGATGGTTTTTATATGACATTGAAATTCAGACAGTTTTTCCTGGTGATGTTTTCCTTGCCAGTACAATGCTTGCAGTTGCATGTGTACATACAAGATGCCAGGTGTCTTAATTAGATGTTCCTAAAATGCAAACTTTGCTTGTCCATAAGATACATGGTTGATACACAGATGCTTTATATATACACAGCTCCAGTAAAGGCAAATACATTCACAAATGGGCCAGCCTGAGCAATGTCATGAGCAGATCACCAGTAAATTATGCTACAGTCATTTTCATTTAATGGATCCTGGTTCTGGAGATAGTGCGTGGGTACTGAGAGAACCCTTGTCTCCAGGTTGTCCCAAAGCATTGAAAACATAAATGAAATCCTGCTCGTAGCATATGTGTATTATTTTTCTCCATATTTTTTCCCCAAGAGAAAAGTGAGGAACAAGAAAATGGAGCCTTAAGCAAGATAACATTTAACAAAGTTTGGCATCAGAATTCACTCATGAATATCTTACTGTTTACCCATAACTCTGAAATCATCCTTCCATGATTCAGGAACTGTTTCATTACAGATATGCAGCTGGTGAGAAAGAAACAGAACAATGCCAGGATTACAGCTGCAACTGCGGCCTGAATTGGTCACAATTCCTTGTTCTAGAGGTCACGAGTTTGACAGGTTCCTGCTGTACAAATCCCACAGCAGTACAGAAGCAAAATCCAGATGATTTCCATCAACTTCTTATAATTGTAAACAAAAGACAATGAGAAACATCAGGGAGTCACATTTCACTGGTGCACAGAGACAGTGGGGGGCATAATTAACATTGGAATCACATCTGCATCAAATTGGAAATTAGTAAAAATAAAGAAAACTCTTCACTTCACCACTTCTCAGATGAAAAGCAGCAATTCATCTATGCATAACATTTATTATTAAAATTGCTTTCTTATTACTACTTGCAGGATTTAAATAAAAGATCTGTAAAAATAGGCAATTCATTTTCGCAGCTATCTGAGGATATGTTCTCCACTGTGCTATTCATGCTTTTAACAAAGAAGAGTGGATAGATACCTAATTGTTTCGGGGGTTATCATATTGCAGCAGCAGCTAGATCAGCCTTTTTGCTCCTTTCTATTAGATTATGATGCCTTTAAGAAAGCTGACACAGGCACAAGTCACATCTCAGAGATATGGAAAGCTTGAATTTGCAGATCTCTTCTTTGTCCTCTGCCCTTTGCAACCCAGACAGTTTGAGCAGGGCTTGGATGTCTGCACTGAATTGGTTTGGAAAGGAGGTATGCTTTCCTGCACTAGGATTCAGGGGACCCCAAGCTTTGCCACTGGCTTGTGGGTGACCTTGGGGAAAACTTCACTTCAAATCTCAAATGGTGTTTTCCCTCAATTGTAAAATTGTGCCAGTGATGCCAAAGTCCCATATGAATATTGTGGATGTCGTGAGAGTTACCTACACATTGCCGTTTCCTGAGAAGATGGGCACCAGAAGGGAGTGAAGCCCATACAAGGCTCCCACCTCCTTTGTCAAAGATGCCTTGGGATCTAGGTGAAGTGCCTTCTTAGAGGAATCCATCTTAGACAGAGGAATATCTGAATTGTTGACCCCTCTTCCAGCTGAGGTTGCCTGGGGTACCTGTCTGGGAAAACAGGAAGTCCAGTAGGACATTGCAAAAGGACTTCCTAGAGGCACCCAGCAAGGTGCTCAGAGATGTCCTTAGGCAGCTCTGCCATGTCCACTCTAGACATCTGACTTAAGACAGTGTGTTTCCTCATTCTATCAACAATGGGAAACACAAAGCACTCCCCTAAACCCAGGGACTGAGCTCCGTGGGGCTTGGATATGAACAATTTAAAGCTTTTAGCCAAGCACTTTTTGATAGAGTAGATCAAACAGTGAAAGCTGAGCTGTCAAGTTAATCCCATTGTCAGAAGATTTCAGTATTCCAAAGCAGGTTTTGCACGAATTCGGAGTTTGTCTGGTTTTGGATGAGGCTGTCATTCATCCTGAGAGGGAGCAGAGGATCTGGTGGAAAACAGGGCAGGATTCTCTGCCAGAGATGTTTCTAAAATTAACCATTCAGGGAAGATTTTGACATTGTCAGTTAACATTTCCAACAATAAAAAACACTTAGTCTTTTTTTTTTTCCTCTTTTCTGAGCAGCTCTATTCTGATGATATGCAACATGTATTTGTGAAAATAAGGTATTTGCAAATCACTAAGCTTCCATGTTTGCCTCTGAAGGCTCAAAAGCTGCACAATCTCTTTGAATATCTAAGCCCTTTTATTCTGGTGCTCTACTGACAACGTAGAGAAAGGTTTGGATGAGAACAGCTGTTCTAAACCAGTATTCAACAGAGATGAGATGATCCCAACACCGAAGCTGGGCACCTGTCATGAATACTCCACTCTGATTCCAGGTTTGAGCAATATCCCCATGAGCATGATGTCAACCTTTGGCTAAAGTTTGAATCGCCACTGAAAACTCACAAGAAGTAGTTGCTCTTCCTGAAAACAATTTGCCCTAATGAGTGGAAATCCATTTCATAATAGTTCGTAAGGTTATAATTCTTCACTGTTTGAGCCCAAATGATACAAAATAATAAATCTCACTGAACAGGGATGTGTGCTGCAACTGACAGGAATACGTAGGCAGAGAATGTAAATCTCAAAGCACATCTGGAACATCTGAGTATGTCCATAGAGAACATGACAGAATTGGACATTTTACACTTGACATCATTAAAACTTTCATCAAGCTTAATTATAAACAGAAACACTAATCTCAATCTTCCATCCTTCATTTGATTGTGGTCTGATAATTTCAGCTGCACAGATGTTGATTTTTGTGCCTGAAAAGTAACATCAGGTCACAATCCTGCTCTCTGACTTTGATGCAAACATGAGCAGCATCAACAGTTCATCAGTGTACCACTCCAGGAATAATTGTGTATGTGACATTGCAGAAAGTCTGTGTTGCTTCCCTGACACATATCCAGGTACACCCTGGCTTGAGGATCATTTAACCAATTTACACATAGTCAGTTGAAAAGAAATTGCATTCCTTCTTGGTCAACAAAACAGAGATTTTTTTTTTTGCTAAAGATTTTAAAGTGGGTTGAACAAAGTAACACAGTTCTGCATGTAACCAATGGTGAATAGTTTTTAACAAATGAAGAAGCAATGGAAAAGATTATCACATGAGTAAATAATTTAAAAAGCAGCTAGGCAAAAAAATTGCAAAATATGTTTTAAGTCCCTCCAGTATTGAAAAAAAAATGTGCATTTTAACGTATTTTCATGTTTCAAAGCATATTATGAATTATTTCTTATTCAATTATTATGTAAAAACTCCATCATTTGTATCAATAAATGAATGGTAAATCACAACTTAAATGAGATGTAAAAACAATCTGCTGTCTTTGAGACTGTTTCTCAAAATATTATTCTTCAAGTTTATTAAAAGAAATCTTTTGAATACAATAGAAATATGCTTTTCAGCTAGTTGGATGAGTTTATGTATTGTTGCATGACAAAAAGAAAACAACCTCATTTCCCTTGATGGAAGACTGAATTCTTAAGCTGCTTCTCGCTTTTGCTTTCTATCTTCTTGATTTTTCTCTTTTTTTTATCTTTTCCAGTCAGACAGACAAAAACGTCTCTTGTGTTACTTAGAATCTTCTGCTTGTCCTTCAGTCTCATCCTCCCTTGAGGTGGGAGATGAATTTAATGTAGATAGAAAGGACTGTGATTTGCAATAATGTCTAAAAGGTTGAGTCACATGGTCCCATGCAAATGGCACTGGTTTGTACGTTTTTCCTTCCCCAGGCAATTCAGAAAACTCTTCTCAGTCATACATAGTCTTACAGTGAATGTACTTCATCTCCTAGTCTTAGTACAAAGAGTTGAAAATTTAGCTACTGATGTCTCATGGTTCAAAAATGTAAGGGCTAAGATCTTTGAGCCTTTGCCTTAATTACCTCCTGTGATGTGATTTCTGTGGCATTCTGGGGGGATTGATGATTTTTCTTACCGTATTTGCACACTGCATTTCTTTACTTGAAGCTGTATGCTAGGCAAACACATCATCAGCCACAGTATTTGGAGCTGCAGATTCAGCAGCATGTTTAACAGCTAGGCATGAAAATAATAAATCATGGTAAGATAAAACAGTTACTTAATTTGTTTAAAATGAGGAGAAAAATATTACAAACTGGGTTTGCAAGAGGAAAAGTCTTATAAACAATTACAGCATTAAAACCCTTTTAGATGCACTGCTTAGGTGCTCTTTGAAGGTGAACATGTTATTTTGCTTTCAAGACACTAAAAGAGCATGTAGTCTATCACAAATATACAAATCAACTTTCTCTGAATTTATCTTTTGGTTTCACAGTTTATTTTTCTTCACTTTAAACACATCTGAATTCAAAGAATTCATATTGAAACATCAAACTGTGGGAAATGAGCTTACAGAATGAGGTTTGTTTTCAAGGAGCTCTTGCATTGCTTGCTATTTGTGTCAATATTTTCTTTTTTTTAATGTATGAAGAGGTCATGTAACTGGGATAAGATAACACATGATCAGACATTCTGAGGGTATTTCAGTTCCTGGAGAGGGGCAATCCTGGCAGAACATTTGATTTTCGCTTTGAAAGCCACAGAGAACTCAATGCAGGGGAGGAAGGGAAGTTACTGTACCAAAACAAGCATGAGCACTCAGTTCCTGGGTTCCAGTGGCACTGTAGTCACAGAATCACAGAAATATTCAGTTTGGAAAAGACCCTCAGGATCACAAAGTCCAACTGTTATCCCTACTCTACAAGGTTTGCTGTAAACCATATACCAGGCACCACATCCAAGAGACTTTTAAACACATCCAGTGTTGGTGACTCAACCACCTCCCTGGGTAGCACATTCCAATGCGTGACAACTCTTTCTGGGAAAAAATCGTTTCCTTATATCTAGTCTAAACCTACCTAGTTGCAGCTTGAGGCCACTCCTCCTTGTTCTATCACTATTTACCTGTGAGAAGACAGCAGTACCAACCTCTCTACAATGTCCTTTCAGGTAGCTGTAGACAGCAATGAGGTCTTCCCTCAGCCTTCTCTTTTTCAAACTAAATAGCTGTGACAGTTTGGGAGTTGCCCGCCCCCCCACAGTTTGTAAAATGACCCAGACTAGAACTCAGCCGGCTGGAAGTTACAGACTGAAGCTCTATTTACAGCTTTGCACAATGTACAGCAGATATTCACGCTACATACAGAATATTTACAAAAATATACAAGTAAAAGGTAATACAGCAACACAACTCCCCTCCCAAAAATCAGAGACCCCAGGAAGGGCTCCCAACCACCCTTCCACCTTCTCCCCACCCCTGTACCTTACCCCAAGGTTTGCCTTACGTGCAAGGTGAATTAAGAGGATCAGCCAGGGAGGTTAGAAGAAAAGTGGTTAGTGAGGATTAATCAGCAGAGGAGCCAGAGCCCAGAAGCTGTTAGATCCCCCAGCAGCTGCTGTTCCAGTAAGCAACAGAGAGAGACTGACTTATCTATTGTTTTGGTTATTGTTCCCAAACAATTTCTTAGCAAACGTATGAGTGAAGTAGACATCATGATGTTTTCCTTTCACAACCTATAGTGTAATTTTCTCTATTAAAATATTCCAATTATCCTCAAACCAGCACAATAGCCCCAGCTCCTCCAGTCGCTCTTCATAAGATTTCTTCCCAGGCCCTTCACCAGCTTTGTTGCCCCCCTCTATACTCACTCCATCACCTCAACATCCCTCTTGTAATGAGGTACCCCAAACAGGACACAGTACTCAAGGTGTGGTCTCACCAGAGCAGAGTACAAGGGGACTATCACCTCCCTGCTCCTGTTGGACACAGCATCTCTAATACAAGCCAGGGTGCCACTGGGTTTCTTGGCCACCTGGACATACTGCTTGCTCGTATTGAGTTGTTTGTCTATTACAACCCCCAGGTCCCTTTCATCTAGGCAGCTTTCCAGCCACACTTCCCCAAGCCTGTAGCATTGCTTGGGGTTGCTGTAGCCCAAGTGCAGGACCTGGCATTTGCCTTTGTTGAAGCTCATCTCATTGACATTGACCCATCAATCCAATCTATCCAAGTCCCTCTGTAGAGCTTCCGTACCCTAACGATGATCAACATTCCCAACTAACTTGGTGTCATCTGTGAACTTACTGATGACACTGTATGACTTCTTGTCACTGTATGACTTTGTTACAAAGTTGTCAATAAAGATGTTAAAGAGAAGTGGTCCCAACACCGAGCCCTGAGGAACACCACTTGTGACTGGTCGCCAGCTGGATTTAACTCCATTGGCCACCACCTTTTGGGCCCTTTCATCCAGCCAGTGCTTTATCCAGCCCCATTGCCTGCAACACTGATGGTCAACCTGCGTAGGACATCAGTGATTTATGGAGGGAAAGTTACTGTAAATAAGCAAGCAGCCTTATTTACTAATTCTTTACTTTTAAGAGAGGATATAAGTGTAAAGAACAAAAGTTGGATTTCAATGAGAAACACTGCACAGCTCCATTCTCTGAAGGCCAAAAGAGGTGATGTGTTATGTGGTGACCTCGGCAATATAGCAAAGCAAGCATACAGGAAGCAAAAACTGTCACAGTTAGAAGCTACAATTCATGTCCAAATCACAGGAAAGACTTCTCACCTGGTACATGCCTGATTTCAAGAACAGTGTTGCACCTAATTAGATGTATCAAAAAAATAAAGCTTGCAACAATACTTTCACAACTGTCATATTGTTTGAGAGGAAGTAATTCTTTCTCCAAACACATTACAGTCCCTCTGAGGATGCACATGCAAACATACAAAATGCCCTTCCTGGGGATTTTAGAGCTTCTGTGTTGTGATTTCTCCTTTACGTTTTTCCTTCTGTGGGTGCAACTGAATGAAGGGCAGTAAAAGCAAATGCTCAACACTGGAAAATCAAGAAAAATGGAGCTGTTGACCCTCTAGCCAGTTAGTAAAAATAACCCCCCTGGGCATAGCAAGGAAGCCCATCCTCCACCCAAACTCTGGTTCTTCAAGGACAATAATGTGGGCTGATTTTCATGCAATAACAGTTTGCTCTTGTCTGTGCATGTCTAACAGCTCACTCTGTGGCTTTGCTCCATTAGCAGGAATGAATTCCAGACAGGGGAAGCTAAGCTGCATTATCTCTTGAACTTTTAAACAAGACAGGGCATAAGTGAAGAACATCACTGGTTTATCCCAATAGAGTGGTGCCTGAAACTTCCTCTGTTTTTGTGCCTCCTATCAGTGGTGATTTACAAGTTCCTTTAGAAAACAGACCCTCCTTTTACGAGTGTTGCCCATTGGTCACAACAAACTCTGCATATTTCCGGAAATTACTTTTTATTGACTGCACCTCTACCAGTAGCCATCAAGAAAAAGAGAGTGTAGATCACAGAGAGGAGAGCTTATCAGGACTGGTCATTAATTCAATAACACATCTTGGTTAAACTGCTCAAGGCTGCTCTCTCTGCTGCCACACTAGTGGGTTGTAGTAAGTGACCCACTTGCTTTCTAAGTGCTTTGTCTTCTATTTCTATTCCCAGTCCTGAGAAGTGTTTGAGTAGGTGTTCTGATTGGAGAATGAGCTGCAGTATGTGTGTGTATAGACCTGGCAAGGAACAATGGCACACTGAAAATTCATTAGTCTAGGAAAATCCCTAACATATTCAACGAAACAGCTTAAGCAAAAGTTTACTCCCATCACAAAGACTGAGAAATTGCATGTTAAGGCACAGCACCCTATGCTTAACCCATGTCATCCTGCCTTGAGGCTCTGCTGTGTACTGTATCAGAGAGCACAGTGTGCCTGTGGGAATGAACCAGTGCTGATGACATGATCTTTAGGTCCCATTTGTTATGAAGCTAGCAGGCTTGGGCTTTATCCCACACTTCCTCTTCCACTGGAGAAGTGCCCGCTAAACACCTGCAAAGTTACCTCATTTCTCCTCTTCCCAATCTGTCCTCACACCCCTTCTTGGGCACGAGAGCAGAAAGGCTGATGTTAAGCCCAGCATCCCACACAGCAGGCTGACGTGCAACTTTTTTTTATGGCATCAGTGTAGCTGTTGCTTCTTGCCTGGCAGTTAGTTTGCCTGTTGGGGTTGTCTTTTGTTCTGCTTGTGCAGTAGCTGGCACAACAGAGTCCAGGTACAGCGTTTTTAGATGCTGGCAACATTAAAGTGGGAAGACACATCCCCATTTGCCTTCCAACAGAGCAGCTGGTTTGGAATTGCCACTGCAGTAAAATGGGATGAATCTTCTCATTTTTCATATTGAGGCATGTGTTATTTGTTAAGTAGTTGGCCACTCCTGTGCAACTGCTGCATCTTCAAGAGGTCGGCACCACCTTTGCCCAGGGCAGAAGGACTCACACAAAGTTGGCAGGTTGTGTTGTTCCTCTGCTTTTCTTACTCATGCCCAGGAGAGTGAGTATGTGACAACAGACTTACTGAAGATGAACGAAGCAGTATATTAAGCTGCAGTGAGGCCATGCTTGGAGTTTAACTGTTGCTTGGAGCTTAACTGTTGCTTGGAGCTTAGCTGGGAGCTATAATTTTTAAAGCTAAGCTCTCTGATTTCCAAATGATCCAGGAAAATTGTGTGTCTTGGCCTCATTCAGTAGAAGGACTCCTAACTGTGCTGTGGACTTACAGAGGTTGATACGAGTAATACCGAATGACTTTCTCATTACAAATGGCTCTGTCTTTGTTGCAATACCAATGTTTACATGCCTTTCATTGCTGCTGCCCCTAAGATTTCAAAATAGTTTACGGATAGGAAGACAAAGAACACCTGGTGTCACTTGTGTTCTTTGCTAAAGTTTCTTTTCTCCTAATGCTGGCTGTCACTTCCCATGTTGGGCTTGATTCAGAAATCATGGGTATTATCCCAATTTCAATGAGCTTCACATTTCCTTCTGGGGAACTGTCACATGAGAGGGAAAGCGAATTACTTAATCTGATATTAATCTGAAATTAATAATAAAACAAGGCATCTCTCATTCAGGCCCTGCAGTTATCAGTGGAAGCCACCTCTGATTAGATGAATACCACAGTAGACATCCAAGGTTTACGGACGTGTCTTCCTTTCTGCACTTTGAAGGTAGTCCAAAAGATCTGATTTTATTAAATGCCTCACTATTAGGTCACTAAAGTCTCTCTTTGCCCCCTGAACCCCTTTACCAGTGTCTATGATGGAGCCAGAGAGAGCTGTTGGATAAGTTTACTGCTGTTGGTTACCTCTTCCAAGGATGGTTGGAAAAGAAGCTGCATATCAGGGTTTCTAGTAGTGTTGATTTAATGAATGTTGTGCCAGTCAGATCCTGTAGTCTATGCACAGGGCCTGGGCTGTGCCAATCCCTCCCAACCTATGGGGTCATGACCCTACTGTATTCCTACAACAGAAGCTCTCTGTTTAGACCCTGGTTTTGATTTTTTAGTGAACAATAACATTCTTAAGTCATGAAACACTTGCTACTAGGATCCCATTAACTCTTGACAAGATGTTTGACTCTCACTGTAGTCTATATGCAGAGTGTAAGACAATGCTCACCATGTCCATGTGGGGCTTTTGTTCTGAATTTGATGAACAGGTAGGTTTAGCTGGAGGTCTGTGCTCTCATCCCTTCAGCAGCACTGCTGATGACTCCTGAAAGAAGAGCAAACCTCTGTGAACAGCCCCTTTGTCCCCACTGCAACCCCAAACCCCTTGAAAAATCTAATGTTCCAATCAAGACTCTTACTGCCATGAATGGAAAAAAGCCTTATGCCTTGCTAGTCTTTTTACCGCCTCCTTCAGTGCACGACATCAGGGTCACTAAGCACTCATGCTGACTGATGCTTCTCCCAGTTGCCTTGTTCCACACACAGCAGAAGTCAGCAGTGCAAAAAATTGGATGACTTCCTCTTCATGACACAGAGGCAAGATTGTTTCTCCCTGCAATATATGCATTTACCCCCCACTAAGGCTAAGGACTCAAGTAATGTTGCTTTTGCAGCTCCGTGTACAAGCATTCAACATGCTTATTATGTTTTTGCTGATGCCTCCCTTGCATTCTTTTCATGCCAGTAGCTTACTTGTTTTTCTGTGCTTAGGTCTTAGTATAATTGCTTGACAATAACTGTTTATAATGGGCATGACAGGAGATGTGGAGCTTTGAAAACTTTTGCAGTGAAAGGAATGCAACTGCAGAGTCTTCTACCCAGTCCAAATCCTCAACTGCCCTAAATCAGCACGGTTTCATTGCCAGGCATGAAGTTTGCACTCAGGTATATCAGCAAAGGATGCTTGTCTGAGAACTAATGTCTCCTAGTTATAACAAGGTTTTATCTTTCTCACTTCATGTTTCCAAAACCACACTGAACTATAAGTTTTTTAAACCCAGCCCAGCAATTCTCATTTATTCGAGTCACAGTTACTGACAAATTGATATATAATGAACAAGAAAGGAGCATGAAGAGAAATTATCTATTTCGGTTGCCCTTTACAGTGTTCTTTCTCTTCCTCCCTCTCTTACTCCCTCCCTTCACTGAAACTCTTCAAGCCAATGGTTCTGAAAAAAATAGAAAACAGAATATGTTCTTTTGGTAATTTTTTTACCCTGGCCTTATTAACTAGCAGTGTACATATCATCATAATTTTTATAAGATGCTGCCAATGTCACTACAATGGCTCCTGTCTTCCAATGGCCCTCTATCAGGAATCACGAAAATGCTAAAATGGAGAACTTCCTTTGAAAATTTGGGGTAGAAGAGGTGGACAAGAAGAAGTTGATGTGCTTATTCTTTTTTTCTTATATTCCTCTGATTCTGAGCAACACTGAACACAGATATCAACTAAGCTGGTTATCTAAGCAGTGCATTTGTTCTGAGCAGGTAGTTTATTTGTAATTGTTAATCTATATTGTTGTATTGCCTGAAAATCTAAGCCAAGGACGTTTGCTAGAGTAATGACCTTGTGAGGAAAAGCAGAACAATCAAGCTGCTGTTTATTATGAATGTTCAAAAATGGGTATTGCATACAATATTTTTTGTGCCTTGCACTTCTTGCAGACACAGATGCAGCAATGAAGTACAGAATGGCTAGAAACCATGCATAAACATGTGGCGTCTTAAAGGTCTACCCTCAATAATTTCAAGTTTTAGAGGCATGGACAGTTCTTGAAAAAAATTGTTCATTGTTCCCTTTGTTTGACTTTTACGACTATTAGTAAGAACACAGCTAACTAAATGCAGACTACTTGGTGCACTGATGAAATCTACAAATAGCCACATAGCTATCATGAAAGATAGTGCCTTTGGGGACAGGAAAAGTACAGGTTTTTTCTCACAAACTTCTTTCAAAAGCAAGTAGGTGAAGACCATTCCTTCCATTGATATTTGGAAGTCTTTACCAATATGTCCAAAATTTTTCTTCAGAACAACAGGATGAAGCATTCATGTTAGAGTTCTGATGACTATTTAATTGCTTAGTCCTTATATTCCCTTTTGTTTTCGCCGTCAGAAAGATACTCAGTTACTGCTTTTCTCCTTGGCCCTCACTGTGTAGAGCAGAGCAGTTGGCACAGTTTGGGACTGGTACACCTTGGGGGGCTGCTTCTGTGTCCCTGTCTGATGTGGTTTGCTTGCTAAAAACTAGTGCCTATGGAGATTCATATCTCGAACAGACACAGGGGATGGCGGTCGAGTGACGTCTAGTCCTAGCCTGGGCTCTGTTCCCAGTTCTGCTGGGCAGTCCTTCTGATACACATTTCTCTCTGCATCATTTTCCTCAGAAACAGTGAAATAAGGAAGTGTTTAGCTAAAGAAGAGAGCTGACCAAGGGAGTGGTGCCTTTGGTGCCTAAGCACTGGCATGGGGCATCAGGGATAGGCGTCAGAGAAGCAGAATTGGTGTCAGGAAATGAATGTCCTTTCTGCAGTAATGTCTGACTCTTGAGCAGGCTGAGCTCACCTTAGCTATCTTCTGGTTTTGTTTTGTGCTAAAAGACCCAAAACTGTGCATTCAGAGGCTCACCTTTGAGTGAAACTGAGCACAGGCAGGACAAATGCCTGAAAGACTCAGTCTAAAACAGGATCATGGACACATTGCCCTGGTGTCTCCAAAGCATCTCTAGCTATCACTTCTTTTGTTATAATCTGGTTTTGGGTGAGTTTTTCCCTTAGTCAGACATTGTGCTTTGATTCTCAGGACAATCCCCTGTTTGCAGAAGTGGTGGATGTGGTTGACTGCTATAGCCTTGATCCTGCCAGAACCAGGATAGAGGTCCTATCAAACAGATGTACAGGGACGATAGAGATGCTGCTGCTTAAGCTCATACCTGTAATGCTGTTTGTGACTTTTGTGTCAAAACCATCCCTGCCACTTAGAAATTCATAGAGAGACTCAGGAAGGCAGGGGTGCCTCCAGAGGTTCCTGCACACTGTTTCCAACCAGGAGTAGAGGTACAGCCTGTCATGAGATTTGAGGAGTCAGAAGGCTCCTAGGCCACATATCCTGCCATAAGTTGGGCTTATCTCTACCAGGTCCCTGGAGGCAGCCACAGTCTGCTGCTTCTCTGGAACAAAACCTGCAATTTTGCCCAGTAAGTGCTCCCAGTTGTAGCAGTGATTATTAAGTCACGTCATGCTTTACTAAGTTTGTATGCCTTTTATACCAAGTCATCATCAAAGGCATGCATATGTCCTGATTCAAAGTTATTCAAGATGTGGAGCCTCCAGATTTTATCAATGGAAAGGCATATGCTCACCTACAGAACTTTGTTTTTAGATGCATCTCAAAATTTGTTTACAAAGGCACTGAGATGCTCAGATGTGCTTCTGTCTAATGTTTTATTTAAATTACTCCAGCTTTTCAAACGTTGAACTATTCAAAACCAGCTTGTCCTCTTTTTGAAATTGACAGGAAAAAACAAATCCAATTAATGTTGAAACATCTGGTTTCAGCATTGCCGATTCATGTGCTCACAATTTTGGTTTGAACCTGTATGAGTGCAGAGTGCTTCCTTCTCAACCCTGGACTGACAGAGCTTGAAGGCAGCCTTGCCTGGTTCATTTTAGAGTCTTTAATCCGAACTGCATTTACAGAAGAAAGATCCCTCCCCAAAAGTTTCTTTGATAAAACTGTGTTTGCCTGAAAAGTCAAAATGGTCAGAGCCTTTGCTAACTCTATCAGGATCCAAAACCACCCCCTTCATGTGGTAGTCTCATCATGCTGCATCGGCTTGTGACTTCATGGAGGTATTGCTGGAGATACTGTAAGGAAATGTAGCTTGACCCTGCCACCATCTTCCTGAAGTGTCCAGGGCAGCACCTGTCAGGAGTCAGAGCTGGAAGAATGCCCTCTGCGAGGGGCTAATGATGGTGGGTGGCACAGCTGTGGCTGTGACTTCAAGGAGGCTGCAGCAATGCAACTCGGTCCAGCACAACCATTGATGTGGCTCTTGGCAGCACATCTGAGGAGACCATTGTACAGCAATTATTTCACCTCATTTTGCACTTGAAACAGCCAAAATTTCAGCTAGTGTTGAACTAAAAATGTCTTGTTTCCATGAAACTCCCCTCCCTGAGATCCTTTTTCTCTGCAGTACCAATAACAAAGCACCAAATGAAAAGTATTTGTTGGGGCCCGAATGATTTTAGAAGAAAACTGAACAGTATGCGTGATGGGAAAGTTGGTTGTTTTGATACAGACTACTGTTCTTTGTTCTAAATCTACCCTGCTTCAGTGCAGATGTGACACAAGGCCAGTATACCAGTCTACTATGTTTCTAACCTCGATCTTACTGCTTCAAGGTTATACACAGGTATATATTATACACAGATGTGCTCAGCTTAGTTGGCTTTTTCCTTGGTTCCCACTAACTCCCCTCCTAGGTTCCCACAAAGAAAGATACATCTTTGAGAAAACCTTGCTTAGACAACAGAATGCTTACACAAATAATATGAGCACTAAATCAGCCAATCAGCATAACTAATTACATGTAATAGTGACGTATACCTGAGAGCTGTAACCGTGTAAAAGAGCTGTATCTGTAACCAATAAATGGATTTGACTTAGCATCATATTATGTCTCCTATCATTCCCGTCCCTGTACAAAGAAATAAGGAAAAGAACCCAGTAAGTATTAGTTGGAGTCTAGGAGCATGAGGCAGATGAGCTTTGCGGCCTTAGAACATCATTCGTTCCTCTAACGTATCTAGAGATCCACCCTCTAAATCTGATGGAAGAGTATAGCTGTAAGAAATGAAGCCAGGTGAATATACGTGAAAGGATTAGTTTCATCTGATACTGTATAGCAGCAGACCTGTGCAAAACCATACTGTCAATATTTTTTCTAATTTACTATTTCTGTTTCATGAAGTTTCATATGTCCTGTCCAAGCTTATGGCATTTTTAAGAGATAAGAATGTCATCATCCAGTATTCGGTAAAGGGCATGGAAGGGAGAACAGTCAATATGCCTAATATAGTCTCACTAAACCAGATTCATTTTATTCTTGATAATAGAACAAGAGGACACAGTCTCAAGTTGTGCCAGGGGAAGTTTAGGCTGGAGGTGAGTAGAAAGTTCTTCACTGAGAGAGTCATTGGCTACTGGAATGGGCTGCCCAGGGAGGTGGTGGAGTCACCATCCCTGGAGGTGTTCAAGGCGCGTTTGGACGTGGCACTTGGTGCCATGATCTAGTCTTGAGGTCTGTGGTGATGGGTTGGACTTGATGATCTTTGAGGTCTCTTCCAATCCTGGTGATACTGTGATACTGTAATAACAATGTGTTTAATATCCTTGTACAGTGAGGCATTTGGTGTATGGTCATCAGAAGTATAGTTAATGTGAAACAGAAGCTTACACCCAGGGCTGTAACCATGCAAAACAGTCTTTTGTCCATCCAGATCCTTAGTCACACAAGCAAGTTTGCTCCTTAACTGCACTGTGCAGCTTACCCTAGAACTTCCAGCACTTTTATTATTCTGTGGACAAGCACCACCAGGTGTTAGGGATGTAAGGGTGCCAAGGAGCCCATGCCACCTCCTCAAGCACTAGAACAAATGCAAGGACTGCAGTTGTGCAGACCCTCCCCTTGTCAACAGCGCAGTCAGTCTTCAAAGAGAAGATGGGTGAGTTCATTCCCTGCTCCTAGGACCTAACCTTTGCAAAGGGAAATGATAGTCACTTGCAAATATCAGCCCTTAGATCAAAAGAAGGCAATGTACCAATGCAGAGCAATGCACTTCCTCCTGCACACAGCTAGCTGCAAATGCATGCACCCAACCTGATTTGGTTGCTCTTAGTGCTCTGGGACACACAAAAGCACCATCTAGGTGTCAGTCTCACAGAGATCCAAGAAGCAGAGAAGGTAGCTTTGGATGGAACATAATACAACGGTAGAAATAACAGAAGAAAGATTAAACACTCATATGTCTTAACTTACTCCACTCTAATAAGTCTGAAATTGGTGAAATGCACAGAAAAAATGTCCTAATTGCTTTTGCCAAGCAGCTGTTCTCCAATGATTTCCAAATCAGTGGGCTTGCATTCTTTCATGCCTTACATGGTTCTGAAAATATCTAGGTGAAACTGTCACTCAATCAAAGGAAAAATGGCAAATGAAGACAACAGCATATCTAGCCACTGTGGAGTGAGTTTTGCTCCGTATACCGAGTAGTTCTGCATCCCATCTAATGTAGATCCAAGTTCTCAGATGTCCTTTATTTTTCAGATTTCAGGGAAAGTTGTAAGTCTCTGAAAGATTGCCTAAAGCTCTGAGACAGAAACAGCAATCTATGCTTTGCTCTTCTGGCCTAGTGCAACTTCCTGCAACTAAAATAAAACCCAGTCTTGTGGGAGACACAACTTTTCTCAAGGTTTCTCCCAAAATGGGATAAGAAACTTCCCCAGCAAAGGAAGACATTGCCAGCTCTCATTTCCTGTGATGTTTCCTTCTTTCACATAAATGGTAGGCACAATGTGTGCATGTTTATATGTGTATATATACATGAGTACATATTTACATATGGAACTATACACAGACATACGAAGAGTTAAAAAAGTCTCAAAAGGGAACACTGCACTGTACACACAATTTTCTACGGGGAAAGGATGAGAAAGAAAGCACATGACAGATGTTGCTTGTATTGCTTAATGAATCACCAAGAAACATTATGCTGCTTAGTGTGGTTTAGCCAGCACAGAACAGACTAGAATCAAATCACAGAATCACAGAATCACAGAACCTTAGAGGTTGGGAGGGACCTCCAGAGATCATCAAGTCCAACCCTCTTGCCAAAACAGGATCACCGAGGATATTTCACACAGGAATGCATCCAGGTGGGTTTTGAAAGTCTCCAAAGGAGACTCCACAACCTCTCTGAGCAGTCTGTTCCAGTGCTCTGTCACCCTCACTGTAAAGAAGTTTCTCCTCACGTTGAAGTGAAACCTTCTATGTTCCAGTTTGTAGCTGCTACTCCTCACCTTATTGCTGCACAGCACTGAAAAGAGATTGGCCCCATTCACTTGACAACCAGTTCTCAGATATTTGTGTTAAACAGGCAGGACTGGGTGCTGAGAGGGGGGAGAAGAGGAGGCTGGAGAGAAAGGCAACTCTAGAGGTCTAGTTATGGGTTGGAGGATGAAGGCAGCTGTGCAAAATGATGTGTCATAGCAGCAGGAGTGGGGTATGGGAGAGGCTGGGAAAGATGATGGGTTGGGCAGGAAAAGATAGTAATAGGGAAGCGGTATACACTATTCAAAAGAGGTAATATTAAGATAGGATACTGTGGACAGGTGACTGGAAATGGATAGTTTCATCAAAAAAGACCTTTACGTGTAAAGAATATAAGGTAGAGGAAGTTATACTGTTGACTTTTTGTCAGAACAATGTTTTTAAATTGCCTCCTTTGCATCAACATTCTGTAATCTCATAGCAGAGTTTTTCAGCCATCTTGAAGATCCTGAGATGGGGTCTCTATTAGAGTTCAGTAGCAGCTGATGTAACTGCACTGGAAGGTGACCATTAGAAAATTAAAATTTTCTACCACCACATCCTTCACCTTTATTTTTGCTCCAGGTTCAGTTATGAAGCTGGAGAAGATACTTCCTGCAAACTATTTAATACAGAAACAAATTGCTGGTTATAAACAGAACTGCATGTCTCTTTTCCATCTGCATGTTCACAATGCTAGAAATTAGCATGAGCTGAAGAGATAGTTACTGAAGTAGATTTCCTTTAAAGCACGGATGACACGTGACATTTTAACCCCAAACTCTAATTTGTCCTGAGTATTTTCTTATGAGTTTGTGCTTAAAGAGGTTCCTAAACCACCATCTATTAGAGTATTTGGATTTCTGTTTCAAGAAAGTCAGAATAAAAGCATGAACTCGACAGATCAGATCAGAATGACCTTCTTAATGTTTGTTCTCAGTCACACTGTGACTGCATAATGTGAATTTCATTTCAGTGGCAGTTTGTTTTGTTAGCCATCACTGAGCATGATAGAGTTACGTCCTCAAAGGAGTCTTGGTTATTTTACAAGCATTACACACAGTAATCAACTGTCTTCTGTATGAAGTATCTGTTGCTGGTAGAAGCTTACTTTTATTTCTAATCAACAAGATTTACAGGCATGACCAACAGTGTGAGCATGAGCATTTTTATTTCCAGCTTCATACATGGCTAGACAAGTGACAATGTCACACAAAGACAATATATAGAGAGGCTACAGATTAATCAGTACAGGTCTTGAGATGGCACTATTGGAGTGATAAAATGCACTCTGTATGACTTGCTATTGTGACATTAATTATATCAACAGACAGGCAGGGATAGAAATTGGCTGTAGAAAAAGTGTATGATAGTACTCTATACTACCACACTCACTGATTTTCAGAAGAAACCTAATGGCAAACAAACAAACAAAAAAACCCAAACAAACAAACAAATAAAAAAAATCACTGGTAGTGCAGCAAACTAAAAGAGAGTGCTGTAACCCACAGATTCCCAAGGATTTTTGTCACTGATTGCAAGAGAAACAGAATTTCATAGAATCATAGAATGGTAAAGTTGGAAGGGACCACAAGGATCATCTAGTTCCAACCCCCTGCCATAGGCAGGGACACCTCTCACTAGTACAGGTTACTCAAGGTCTCGTCCAACCTGGCCTTGAACACCTCCAGGGAGGGAGCAGCCACAACCTCCCTGGGTAACCTGTTCCAGTGTTTCACCACCCTCACTGTAAAGAACTTCCTCCTAACGTCTAGTCTAAATCTTCCCTCTGCCAGTTTAAACCCATTGGCCCTTGTCCTGTCATTGCAAGACCTTGTAAATAATCCTTCCCCAGCCTTCCTGTAGGCCCCCTTCAGATACTGGAATTTCCCCAAAGCTTTCTGGAAATGAATACATTTGTCAAAAAGGAGTCAATATCAAAGACTCACCCTTAGTCGTCTCTAACCATCTGACCAGATGCAGAGGTATATGCCCTGCAGTTCAGCACCAGCAATTGACTACATCCACTGGTGAGTTTGCACTCAGTGGTACTGTTTGTTATAGCTGTGGGATCTGGATGAGCCACTCACAACCAAAGCACTATGTTTTAGAAACTGAACACATAAACACTTGAAATTCAACACAGGCAAGCAAATACCACCAGTGTGGTAGCAGGTGAGGGAGAAGAAGTGGCCCCAGGTCAGCGCATCGCAGAGCTGGGGCTTACGCTGGGGTGCATGAATGCAGGTGTCAGACTGCCTGTCTCCCCGGAGAGGAGCTGCAGTCCACAGAGATGACAGAGCTCACTGGTGCAGTGCACCCTCAGGCGTTTTCTGAGCATAACTGTAATTCAAACTGATGGGATTTTTGAAAAATATTTTACCACCCCATCTATCGAGGTCTGATTTGATTCCATCAAAGAAGTAGCTGAGTTTTCTGCTATTTTCTCTCTCCTCTCACCCTCCCCTCCCTGCAAATGCCAACTCTGTAAGTTGCAGATGTTGGGAAATTTGAGTATAATGTAACAATAGGATGTGAAAGAAAATGCATAGTTCCTCAGCTCCTATACATTTAATAATGATAAAAAGATACCATAAGGCAGGGAGGATAATACTGATTTACTTCAACCCCATCTGCGTGTGTGTATGAATATACATATATTTTTGCCTGGACTTTATGATTTATTAATTATATACATAAGAAGATAATTAACAATACTTCTGCAAGGTGTGAATATGAGTTTCACTGAGAGTTTTTATTGACAAAGTAGAGACAAAACCCCTGAGGACAAACCTTCTGCTCTCCTCCTAGTATACTGTATTTGGGATGTCAGGAGGTTTCTTAAGTCAGTCTTTAATTTCAGATAAATACACAGACATCGTAAGAGCAAACATAGTCTCACCTAGAGAGACAGATCGCACCTTCAAATTAAGAAAACACATTTTTTATCATAAATTATACACCTGCTTTGTTTCTTCTGTTACTGAGACGATCATACAAAACACAAATTTACTGTTTAAAAGTGATTGAAGCCACAGCTTTGCAAATGCCTCTACACAACAATGGCATTAGTGCAATGAATTACAATTCATCAGCACAACAATTCAAAGGTTTCTCACAGAATGTACTGATGATAAATAGCTGTTGAACATTATATTTTTCATATTAAGTTTTAACTGTAACATTTTTTTAATCATTTTTGTAGTGCAAAACACATTATGGGTTTTCCAGTGATTAAAAACTGAAAAGCACTTGCATGTGGATCAGGACAATCCTCATTATCAGTATAGGTTGGGGGACAGTGTGATAAAAAACAGCCTTGCAGAAAAGGACTCTGAGGCACTGATGGATGAAAAGCTGGACATGAGCCAACAATGTGCACTTGCAGCCCAGAAGGCCTGTCACATCCTGGGTTGCATCAAAAGAAGTGTGGCCAGCAGATTGAGAGAGGGGATTCTGCCATTCTGTCTGCTGAGAGCTCACCTGGAATATTGTGGCCCTCAGCACAAGAGGGGCATGGACCTGATGGAGAGGGTCCAGAAGAGTGCCATAAAAAGTGATCAGAGGGCTGGAGCACCTCTCTTACGAAGACAGTCTGAGGGAGTTGACGTTATTCAGTGTGGAGAAGAACAGGCTCTGGGGAGACCTAAGAGTGACCTTCCAGTATCTGAAGGGGCCTACAAGAAAGCTAGGGAGGTACTATTTATGAAGACCTGTAGCAACAGGGCTAGGGCCAATGGTTTTAAAGTAGAGAAGTGTAGGTTTATGTTGGACATCAGGAAGAATTTCTTTAGTATGAGAGTAATGGAACACTGGAACAGGGTTCCCAAGAGGTGGTGGAGGTCCCATCTCTGGAGACATTCGAGGTCAGGCTTGATGGAGCTCTGAACAACCTGATCTAGTTGGGTATATCCCTACTTACTGCAAGGGGGTTGGACTAGATGACTGTAGAGGTCCCTTCCAACCCAGTGCATTCTATGATTGAGCCTGCTGGGTTTGGGTGAAAAAAAACCCAATAACAACAAAGCCAAAAAATCTTTCCCCCAACATGCTGGTTTTCTAAAACATTAAGTTTTAAAAACTGGTTAACTTAATTTCTTTTCAGTAACAACTTACAATATAAATTCCAGGTGTAGGAGCAAGGCTCCTGGAGGAGTATGTATAAATCACTCTAGTAAAACCCAGGTGTGTGAAATATTTTTTTTTCCATATAATGAAATTTTAGAACTTATCCAGATAGTTCAGCATGGCTTTGAACTCCTGTGAATATTAGATCTGACTGCCCAACAGTTTCAGCTACAAAGCTCCAGTAGCTTATTATTTCTGATGCCTGTAACAATGGATGCTATCATTTCTGTGAACCCTCTGAGAGTGCCTGCAGAAGGTGTACCTCTTGAAAGTCGTAAGATATGCTGTATCACCAAAAGCTCCTGTGAATTCAATGAATTTGTCCTACCCCCTTTCTCTGTAATTTGACAGGTAAAAATTCACATATTTCCTGTTAAATTTTGTGATTTAGTCACAGAGGACAGATTAAAAAAATAAATTAAATATGCAGTATATACTGTATATTTACTTGGAAACATGAACACACTGCCTAGACCCTTGTGGTCCTCGCAGCTGATGAAGTCTGTGTCCCAAATTTTTTGTGAAAGGGTGGACCAACGGGTTTCCAGAGTTGCTTTCCAATCTTGGTCAACCTCCTTCCAGTTTATTTATGCAAGACAAGTTCCAGGCTATTAAACATAGTCCTGTTGGTCATGCTTGAGCTTACAGTGAAACACAACAGCTGCAATATGGACAAAGGTGCAGGTAAGGTTGGTGGAAGGCAGAGAATCTGTCTGTTATCCTGGAAGGTCTGTGTCAGAGTCTGTGCTTTTGTTGTGGTCTTGGATAGCCAGAAAATAAAAAGTGAAGGACACATAATTTAGGAATAAAAGAACCAAACCAAACAAACAAAAAAATCAATACAACAACAACAACAACAAACCAAAACCACAAAAAAACCCAAACCAAAACCAACCAACCAACCAAAAACATTAGAAACATTGAAATATGTATCATATACACGTACGATTATTCGACCAATTTTCCTAGTACTAAAAGGACCCAGTTCATTAGAAAGGGTGCTCCAGAGGTCTGTCTTGTCTGGTGGTATACACTCACTAACAGGTCAGATTTAACCAAATTGGGTGGAATGGTTGTCACACCAGAAGGCTGTGCTGCCATTCAGAGAGACTTGGACAGAGTGGAGGGTTGAGCAGGAAGAAATTTAATGAAATTCAAGAAGGGCAAGTGTAGAATCTTGCAAGCACCTGGGAAAGAACAACCCCAGGTATCAGTATAGGTTGGGGACTGACCTGTTGGAAGACAGCAAAGGGGAAAAGGATCTGGGGGATCCTAGTTGATGGGAGGTTGACCATGAGCCAGCAATGTGCTCTGGTGGCCAGTAGGGCCAGTGCCATTCTGGGCTGTATAAGAAGGGCCGTGGCTAGTAGGTCGAGAGAGGGTCTCCTGCCCCTCTACTCTGCCCTGGTGAGGCCATATCTGGAGTATCGTGTACAGTTTTGCAGGCCCCAGTTCAAGAGGGACATAGAACTGCTTGAGAGNACAGCAAAGGGGAAAAGGATCTGGGGGATCCTAGTTGATGGGAGGTTGACCATGAGCCAGCAATGTGCTCTGGTGGCCAGTAGGGCCAGTGCCATTCTGGGCTGTATAAGAAGGGCCGTGGCTAGTAGGTCGAGAGAGGGTCTCCTGCCCCTCTACTCTGCCCTGGTGAGGCCATATCTGGAGTATCGTGTACAGTTTTGCAGGCCCCAGTTCAAGAGGGACATAGAACTGCTTGAGAGAGTCCAACACAGAGCCACAAAGATGATTACCAAAACGGAACATATCTGTTATGAGGAGAGCATATCTGTTATGACTGAGGGTGCTGGGGCTCTTTAGCTTGGAGAAGAGGAGACTGAGGGGTGACCTCATTAATGTTTGCAAATATATAAAGGGTGAGTGCCAGGAGGATGGAGCCAGGCTCTTCTCGGTGATATTCAATGCCAGGACAAGGGGCAATGGGTGGAAGTTGAGGCATAGGAAGTTTCATGTAAACATGAGGAAGATTTTTTTCACCATAAGGGTGACAGAATACTGGAACAGGGTGCCCAGGGGGGTTGTAGAGTCTCCTTCTCTGGAGATATTCAAAACCAACCTGGACACATTCCTGTGTGATCTGATACAGGTGATAATACTCTGGCAGAGGGGTTGGACTAGATGATCTTTCAAGGTCCCTTCCAGCCCCTGACATTCTGTGATTCTGTGATTCTGTGATTCACCCACTTTTCTCTGACACCTTTGTTCTCCTTCTCTCTGCCCAGGACCTCTTACAGATTTTGCTGTTTGAATCGACTCCACTCATTGTCTATATTATTTCTCATACATAAGGTCTTTTAATCACCAACAAAGAGTTTCTGCTTTCAGAAGGTTACAGCAGCCCCTTAAAACATGCTCAGATGGCCAAAAGAGACCACAGGCTTTTGTAGGCTGCTTCTTTTTGTCTCACAACTCCTCCTGCTCCTTTAAGGGGCAGCAATCACATGGATTTCAGGGGGAAAGAAAGAAAAACTTTAAGACATCTTGAGCTTCTCATCTCACTTCTCTTCCTTCAATCTCTTCCTTTTCCAGTACTATGGTAATTTTCATACAAGGGTACTGGGGTGAAGGAACAGATGCTGCTCCTATTTCCTTCCTGTTATCATCCCACTCCCAGTGATGCTCCCTGTAACCGTTCCATTGTATGGCTGCATTTCCTATAAAGCTGAACAATGAATAATGGATGCAAAAACTAAGTGGCGTTTCAGGTTCATTAGTATGCATATTGTTATAAATTCGCTTCAGTAGGTGCTGTGAAGCCACTCTCTTTTCCTTTTGTATTTCGAGGTGTCGATGCTTCAGGCTTTGCTAATGTTCATTTTGTATTAATTCGTCTGTGCCTGTAGTTTTACCTGGATTGTAGGCTATTGTTCTTATTTGCAAAGCTTGGGTTTAATTTCCTGCAGGAAGCTTTTCTTTTGTCTCTAGGGCTCATTCTCCTATTATCATCCACTTTGAGAGTACTAAAGCACTATCCTACTGGTAAAATATAATTTGTTTCACAGTGTTCTAATGAAAATTTTACTACTTTTGTCCTAAAAAAAAAAAAAAAATCAAGATTTTCCGACTTTTATATTCTATCTCCCAGCACCCAGTTCTTCATTTCTCTTCTTTCCTTTTCCTGAATATTAAATAGTTCAGCTCCCAGCCATAGTCCTGAAAATCCTTGTTACCTTTGACTCACATTCAGCTGCCAGCAGAGGCTTTGCTGGTAATACTGGGCTCTTGAAAAGAATTCCTGTCAGTCATGCAGAAGGTAAGTCGAGTAAAATAATTTTCTTATAAAGTCAAACAGAGGCTACTTCCTGCTCTGTTTCAGTCCCCAGCACCTGCTAATACATCTTGCAGTTATTAATTTTATTTATAAGACATACATATTTTATTCATTTTAATTTTTAGTAACAACCTATTATCTTTCACTAGATTTATAGCAGAGAAAACATTCATATTATTGCCTCTATTTTTATTTCTGTTTTATGATATTCTCTCTTGCACATCCAGACTCGTGCTTCCTAACAACAGCATATCACTAGGCCTTGCTTTCAACTATTAACAACAAAGTGATAAAATGCAGTGTTCAAGTCTTTTTTCCTTTCTGTCCTATCTGTCTTGGACCAATTGCAGTGCAGAGCTAGCAGCTCAAGAAAGGACAAAATTAACTCCATCAACAATGGAAAAGAGAGACAATGATGAGCTATAGCTGTAATCTCCCAGGACACTTTGCTCAAAGAAACAATCCCCCACAACACTCTCACTGAAACAGTATTTGCAGTGGATAGTATTCTCTGTATGCACAGAGCATATATTGTAATACAGTAGTTGCTGCTAGCAGTGTTACTCTGCGCATGAAGAGCATCTCTTAATGAAATTCCCTTCAATTTGGTAGTGTGTGTAAAACCTTTCTAGTGTTACAAGCAGCACCAAGTGTTAGGGATAAACAATTAAGACCAGGCTTCCAAAGGTAGATGTTGAAAAACCCAGCACTGAAATGAATTGTTTTACATTTTGTGCCAGAACCTACTAGCCACATTTTGAAAATCCTGGTGCAAGTAACTCTCTGAAGATGAAAAGGAGAGCCTGTTGCAGAGAAAAGAATAAATTCTTTCTGTCTGTCATCACTTTCATTCTTTTTTTTTCTTCCCACAACAATAAAGAAGCTCAACTCTTTAGTCATATGAAGCCAAAGATGAAAACAGATCTTCTAATATTAGTAAAGGCTATAAAACCAGGTAAGTGGGGCTCTTCAGATGCTTTATTGGGAAGCTCATAACATTGACTATGTTTAGGATGCCTGTTTTACAGGAGATGTGTGTTGATTAGGGCTCTCCTTCCTAAGAGAGACAAACCACATAGAATCATAGAATCATAGAATGGTAAGGTTGGAAAGGACCTCAAGGATCACCTAGTTCCAACCCCCTGCCATAGGCAGGGACACCTACCACTAGTACAGGTACATGTTGATGAGCAGATCATGGGTGCCCACTGATAAGCTGTTGGCATGGACAACTGACAGATCTAAAAAGCACAAGAGAGAGACATGTAGACATATCACATAAGGAGACAGATGAGTCACAGTGGCTCATTCCCACTTTTATCATGGTAAATTGCCAGCTTATGGTAAATTGTAGCCATACTGATCTCTGAAGTCTGAAATATGAAAACCTAAATCTTACAAAAATATTCTCACTGTAGAGTTCCACTACAGACATTATCATGACCATAGGAACAGGCATCTTCTAAAGTATCACAGTCTCACACATCATGCCTATTTATATGTGACTATACACAAATTCAGTGAAACAAACCTACACATACACAATGTAATGTTGCTTGTGTATATATATATATTCACTATCTCTCTCTCTCTGTATGCTAGTCCCCCAACATGGATATACAGACAAGTGTTGTGGAAGGCAAAAATAGGCCTAAAACATGCCCTGTCTTGCCTGGACATGTTCCCCTCTCTCCTGCTGTTGAGGGAAGCACTGTGGGAAAGGAAGACAAGGATCTGGTACCACCATATCTCCTCTCTTGTACACAGGGTACCCTCACACATTTACACACTTGTGTTCTGCCCTAAAAAGGTTAAAGCAAGCCCTGACTTTACCTATTATGGTCAAGTTTGGCAAACTGCCATTCTGATTGCCATTCTAACCTGTGGCTAAGTAGCCATTAGTCTTGGGCTGTATTTATAAAAGAGGTGAGCAGGTAAAGACAGTGTACTCTGCCTTATTGTGTGCTCTCTCTCTCTGTGCTTCTGCCATTGTGCTGCCTTATTGTGCTTCTGCCATTGTATCCTGCCGTGCTCTGCTGTGCTTTTGCCTTATTTGCTTTGCAGCATTATGTCTGCTAAGCTATAAGTTAGCCTGCTACATAACAAGCCCTGATATTTTGGGTTTGTAATAAATAATATTAATTTTTTAAATAAAATTTTACACTTACAACAAGCACAAAAACATAGGTATGCAAATGCCCTAACAGATGTGTATATTTATCATAACCTTTTAAAATAGGTTTGCTTTATTTATATAAATATCCTCTCTTGCATATATATGCTGTAATCAGCTACACTTCTATTTGCAAGGGACATTGCTAAGGAAACTTTATGTTAGTCTGTTTCCTTTAACTTTTCTAACTATGGTTTTACTATATATCTCTTCAGAAACTTGACTGTGTGCAATAGGAAATAATTATCTCTTGTATACATTGCATAACCTCTGCTGAAGTAATTGGTGTGGGCACTGATTAAAACCAGGGATAAGTGTGTCAGTTTAGCTCCAACTACACCAATGTTTGGGCACCCTAGGACCTTAATAGGGGCAAAAATGAGTAAGAGAACAGAATTTGCCTCAAGTCCTAGAACAATCCTGTCTTGTAGACCACAAACCCACAAACTCCTGACCTGATAATACTTATTTCTCCCTTCTTTGCAGTGTGGTCCTGTACAACCCACAAGATGTCCTTTTCTCCCTTGGTTTGCATTGTTCCACCTTGTGAGTAGGTGTCTGAGTCTGGGCACCTCCAGGAAACATTTCCTTCATCTGCTATGAGTGAGCAAGAGGCCTCTCTTTTACTTCTAGAGTTGCCTGAAGTCTGTTTAACAGTTGCTAGTTGAGGGTCCCACTGTGTGGGAGCCATGATGCAAAGTGGTTCCTGGAGTTGAGGATAGAAGCCCAGCTATAGAGGCAGGAAAGGGGTGTTACTCCCTAAATACCCAGACTAATTCTTCCTCTGCCTGTCATGGTAAGCCTAAGCAGGCCAAAATAGGCTTATACATGTCCTGGCTTGCCCAGACATATTCCCCTGCTCCCCCTCCTTCTGTTTTGGGAGAAGCAACAGCAGGAAAGGGGACAAAGAACCTGGAGCCACTGAGCCTGAGGACTGTGGATTCCCCAGACTTGTTTTGCATCCTTTGGTAAACAAGGTACACACAGCTGCCTTGTGCAAAGCCTGTGTTCTGCCCAAATTTGGGTAAAGCGAGAATTCAGATTTGAAGTATAGAGCTCCAGTCTGCAAAGCTGGAAATGCTCCCTTTTCTTTCTTTTCTCTCTTGGCAACTTGTTCTTTGTTCTTGTAGTCTACTTGATTTTAGGGTTTGGGGTTTTTTTATTCCAGTGTAACATTTAATTTTTCTTTTTAATACATGCCCTGGCACTGAGCACCTGCTGCAATTAAAGCACTGGTCTTTGGCTCCTGTGAGGTCTATTCTATTATGAAGTCCTATCCATTGATTGTGGACTAATGAACCCATCAATTCATCACAGCACTTCTATTATCCTACTGCTCTTGTGGGATATTGTATTGCTGAGCTTGGGTAAGAGGACTGACTCTCTTGCTACCGCCTTAACTGTTGTTAAGGATGTAGGATGTAAAAAAGGTAAAGTAATCAGAATTTCAATGTGATGCAACTTTTCAGCCCTTCTGTGGTGTCTTCTTTGCTTCTATAGTAGGACTTTCTCATTTAAAGTGAATCAATTTCAGCAGTATTTGCTGTTTCAAAACAGTGAGTCTTGAGTGGGATGAAAGAGGGAAAGAGACTTGATATTTTGCTGGGAAACAGTGGGGGACATAAAAGCTGATCACTGATATTCACTTGTAGAAATTGGAGTAAGTCATCATCAAAACCCAGATAAACTCAAGTTAAGTAGAAGCAGAAATAAATGTTTTCAACAGTAATAGCAGCAACACCAATAAGCTTTCCTCCCTCTGTGTCAGATGTTGGTAATGCTTTGTTTTTAAGACTAGTCTCAGTCTATATGTGGCAGATTTATTTATCGTTCCATAGATTATTTTTTCTCCTGACATTATATTGATTCAGCACATAAATGCAGAAATGAACAAAAGGAATAAGGAAGAAAATAAAACCCAGAATCACAAAAGAAATTACCTTTAAGCTATCACTTTAAAGTTTCAGCAGCCATATCCCAAATGTAATAGTTCTTGCATTCTTCATATCTTCTTTAAGAAAACATTTTCGTGTTGAATTTGGAGACTGAATGCTAATGAAGGAACACACTGAAAATTAAAAGAAACCAGATTGCTCTTTGTAATTGCATCAGAGAAATTGCAATGTCTGTATAAGAATAAAAATAAATAATTGGGTAATAAGCAGGAGGAATCAGAGATCAGTGTGAAGCTGAAGGAATATGATTTGATTGCAGTTTAGGAGACATGATTGAATACCTCACATGAGTGGAATGTTGTCATGGATGGCTATGTACTTTCAGGAAAGACAGACCAACAACTTGAGATAGTGACTCGTAGGGAAATATTCTGTATTTACTGGATATGTGAGCAAATCCAAGTTGTGCTAACTACTAAATTGTAAGCTGAAGTTTCACAGTCCACATGAAAAAGGGCCAAGGATGCCACCTGGAAGCAGCTCCCAGAGGAATGAGAAACAATGGCCAAGGACATAGGCTACAGCAGCCTGCAGAAGAACTACAGTAACAACCTGGATTAAAGCAAAACAAGAGCCAAGCAGGAAGATCAAAAGCAAAACAAGGGGCGTTCTGAACAGATAGCGATGAACCAACCATCTAGTTCCCTTACAGCTCGTGCCTTAGGTGAATTAGACTAATTACAGAATTCCATGAGAGTTTGTATCTGGGCGATTTGAGCCAGCTGATTGGGGCAACAGCTTCTCCCTTAATGATTTGGACCAATTGCTTTTATAATGGGTTGGCCTGAACAGTCTGCTAAAAAGGTATATAAATGCATGTTCATATTCAATAAATTGTCATGGGCATTGGCATTGCTTGGATCACATTGGTCTGTGTGTGGCTCTGTTCAAGATCTTCTCCCGTCATTTGCTACATCTCAGGTATTGCTATTGTGACTAGAATGTATCAAGTTCTGTATGGAGGCTTTTGAAGAGAGAGATGAGAGTTTGTGGGTAAGAATTAAGGGGCAGGTTTTGGCCTCTTCAAGAAACTGCTTGGAGAAATTCCATGGGATAGGGCACTAGAAGATAAGGGGCCCCACAGAATTG
This sequence comes from Eubucco bourcierii, assembly GCA_013396675.1. Lineage (NCBI taxonomy): Eukaryota > Metazoa > Chordata > Aves > Piciformes > Ramphastidae > Eubucco > Eubucco bourcierii. The sequence goes on from VWZE01005854.1 coordinate 219,555, forward strand.
GTTAATATTGAAGCACAACACCATTTCCTCCAAATTCCTGAAGAGTAAGAAATCAAGAGAGTCAGGAGACCTACATGGCTGAGCAGGAAGCTACTGAATAAACTCAAGTGGAAAAAGAAAGTTTATAGACCATGGAATAAGGAACTGACCAGTTGGTAGAAATGAAAGAATGTTGTCAGAGTACATAGGAATGCAATGAAAAGAGGTGAGGCCTTCTTAAACCTGACACAGGAGGTCAAGTTTCTTCAAGCACATTGGAGGCAAAAAGAAGACCAGAGGGAATCTGGGCCCACTGCTGAACGAATTTAGTGTCCTGGTGATAAAGGACACAGAGAAGGCAGAGTGTTGTGGGTTGGACTTGCCACAAAACAAATCAGAAATTTACCCTCTGGAGTAAATTTACCACACTTATTCAGAATTCTGGAAGTTAAATGAAATTATATTTACAAAAGTAGACTAAATATAAAAGTATAAAAGTATAAAAGGCAATAAACATATAAAAAAATATATTTACATATATTTACAGTTCAACAACAGGACAAAACTGTCCCACTCTACCTCAAAGAGATGCAGAGAGGCTATTTGCAGCCAGTACACTGTGTCTAGCTTCCCACCCCTGTACCTTTGCAAACCCTAACAAGATCAGTCAGGCAGCATGCAATGTCATAGGCAGAGCAGAGAAACCAGAAGCAAGCAGAAGGCGGCCAGAGAGAGAGGGGGAAAATGCTTGTGTTGCAAAATATAAGACATTCAGCAGTCCAATGGAAGGAGATAAACTTGCATTATTCCGTGTCCAACCCCTAAACCCCCTTACACTCAAATTTTCTCTGAAAAACGAGGCATAGCCTTAAAGCATAACACAAAGTAACTGAATCCTGTCTTTGCTTCATTCAATCTTTACTGTTAAGGTCAGTTCTCAGGAGTCCCAGACCTTTGAGACCACAGAAGAAGTTGGCAGAAAGGAATACTTTGCCTCAGCTGAAGAGAAGTGGGTTACAGATTGATTAAATTGAACATTTGTGGGCCCCAGTGGGATGTACCTGTGAGGGCTGAGGGATCTGTCAGAAGTAATTTCTGGAACCACTGTCCCAACATTCTTGAAAAGTCCTGGAGAACAGCAGAGGTGTATGAGGATTGGAAGAAAACCAATGTCACTCTGATCTTCAGAATGGGTAAGAAAGAGGATATAGGTAACTGCAAACTGGTCAGCCGTGCCTCCATCCCTGGAAAGGTGATGGAACAATTTGTTCTTGATGCTGTCTCAAAACATACTGAAGAAGGGAGGGCTGCCAGGAGTAGTTGTCATGCATTGACCAAGGGGAAGTCATCTTGACCAAGGCAATAGCCTTTTATGATGGCATAGCTGGATGGATAGATGAGGGAAGAGCAGTGGGCACTGTGTATCTTGATGTCTGCAAGGCTCTCAACACTGTCTCTCACAGCATCCTCACAGCCAGACTTAAGTGTGCATCAGATGATTGGACACTGACATGGATTGAGAACTGGCTGAAGGACAGAGATCAGAGGGTTGTGGTCAGTGGGGCAGAGTCTAGTTGGAGACCTGTGGCTAGTGATGTTTCACAGGAATCAGTACTGGGTCTAGTATTGTTTAACAGGTCCATCAATGATCTGGGTGAAGGGATAGAGTGTACACTCTGCAAGCTTCCTGACAGAAATGGAAGGACTGACTGAAATGCCAGAAGGCTGTGCTCCCGTTCAGCATGACCTGGACAGGTGGCTGGGGAGAAACATAATTAAATTCAGCAAGGGCAACTAGAGTACTGTGTCTGGGAAAGAACAACCTCATGGGACAGTACACATTAGGGGCTGACCTGCTGGAGAACATATCTGGGGAAAATGACCTGGGAGTCCTGCTGGGCAGCAGGATGACTGTAAGCCAATGATGTGCCCTTGCAGCCAAGAGGGCAAATAGCATTTCAGGACATATTAAGAAGAGTGTGGCTACCAGGTCACGGAAGGTTAGCTTTCCCCTCTACTCTGTCCTGGTGAGTCCTCACCTGGGTTTCCCAGTTCAAGAATGACAAAGAACCTGCTGGAGAGTCCAGCAGAGGGTGAATAAGACCATTAGGGAATGGAGTATCTTTCCCTTATGAGGAAAGGCTGAGAGAGCTGGGTGTCTTTAGTTTGGAAATGAGGAGTCTGAGGGGAAAATCTCATTAATGCTTATAAATACATAAAGGGCTAATGTCAGGAGGATGGAGGTAGACTCTTCTCAGTGGTGTCCAGTGACAGGACAAGGGGCAATGGATGTAAACTGGAACACAGGAGGTGTAAAGATACAGAAAGAATTCTTCACTTTGAGAGTGGCAGAGCACCTGAACAGGCTATCTAGAGAGGTTGTGGAGTCTCTGTCTCTGTACATATTTGAAATCTGGCTGCTCTAGCAGGGGCGGGGGGGTTAGACTAGATGATTTTCAGAGGTCCTTTCCAACCTTTACCATTCTGTGAATTATGTAAACAGAGGGTTTGCAAACACAAACAGGAGGAGCAGAGATGTCTGAATAAACAAGATGCTTAAAGAAACATAGATATATATGGAAACATAGCTATATGGAAACAAACATAGCTATACAGAAACATAGCACTCCTTGCTAAAACCAGTTTTTAAATTCCCAATACTAGAAGGTCAACTGAAACAAACAAAAAAAAAAAAGTAGTTTAAATTTAGGCAATACAAGTCAATGGAAAAAAATGGTCTATGTAGTCAAAAAAAGCTAAACCCTTCAGATCTGAATTTAGCTCATTCATTTATTTTTTAAGCCAGCTGTTACAACACATATAGCACTGATTATCCAAGTATCTCAGTTCCAGGACTAGAGTGTTTTTCTAAGGCGTGTAATCTGATGCCACAGGACAGGCAAGAGATTTGGGCTGCATGGATGTATTAATACCATGTCCATCTGCTTCACATATCCTGACATAATTTCTTCTGGATATGGGAGATGAAGCATCTAGAGCAGGTGGAAACTAATCTAAAGCCAACAATTAACTGATTAGTGGTGGTGCTGCAAGTGCTACTGAGACCCATAAAACAAGCAAGTAGCTTAAAAATTAATATCAATTCCTCAGTTGATAAAAGTTCTGGAGTAGAGTGTGACCTCTTCATGGCAGAGGCACAGGAAGAGCAGCAGATTATCATCAGCCCCATAAAACCTTCTCCACTGTGCAAGTGAGTGACAGGATCACTATGCCCACTTTGGTCTCTTCTGGGGCCATGTTCTTATCTCTGATCTGTGAATACAGCGATGCAGCATGAAAGATTTTTGCCTTCTCTAAAAGCTCGCGAACTGGCTGTTGCAGGAAACTACCATCCAGGTACTCTTCCTGAACAGCAGGACTGAGGAAGTGAGTTTAGAGATCCTTTCTACAGCTGGGAGTCTGAAGCACGTTGGAGGAAATGTTGAGAGCTGCCAGAGTCCCAGCACGGTGGAAAGCTAGTGTTTTTGGAGATGTGTTGCTGAGTATGGGAGGAAAACAGTGCTCCTACAGAATGACGTCTTGGCTGCTGCGTACCAGATACTCTGAGAAGGCAAATAAACTCAGAGGTGCTGGGAAATGACAGATCCATGCCAAAGCTGCAAACAGCTGCCCTCAGTCCTGTGTTCTCACCTCTCTAAAAGTCACTCAGGCTTTTGAAGTGTGAGGTCCTTCTGTCTTCTTCCTGATTTGCTCCTGCCCATTTGAATTGCACGGATCCTATTGCCACACTGATTAGGAAACAGCTGATGCCTGCTGGCTGAGCAGAGGCACCAGATGTAGACTCCCCAGCCAAGCACATTTCGAGCAAGGTTCTCTCTATCATTACACTGACATTCATGCCTTGTTATTCAGAAATAACTGGTTGTGCTGACCAAAAAACAAAACACCAGTGACAAATAAAGGTGGGTGAGAATGGGCGTGCAGTAAGGGCATAGGAGCTCAGAACGGGCTTGGATAGAGATGTAGGTTACCTCAGGATAGAACAGGAGAAGGATTGTGCACAGTATAGGAAGGCTCGGTTCACATTGCTATTACAAAGTAGAGCTTTGGTAATGGAAGCAGTGACAGGATCTTCATATGGAAACCCACTCACAAGACCCACAAGCTCAACAGTGTGGAAAGACTGGGTTATTTCTCCAGGCTGCTTTCCTTGGAATGATGTGCTGTGAAGTGACAGCTTTACATAACAGAGTCCTGGGTGGATGCAGCACATCCTCTATGCTTGCATTTAAAAGTGCACCTGTAAAAAGGCACTGTTGCATACTGCATGCTATATTTGGTTACTTAATTGTTGTGGTTTCCACTGGTATGAAGGAATAGACACATCCTGTTTCTTTCCGATATCTTCTGATAAGTTACACTTAGGCAAACTTAATGAAGGCTTGTGGGAAAGACTGCAGGCATTCATAAATGGCATTTATTCACACTGAATGCAGCAGTCTGAGGTGATAGCAGTACTCAGGACTAATTATGCAATTCCATTACCCTGTCACAAAAAACCCAAGGGTTCTCAAAAAAATCATACACTTGCTCTTGTGAAGGATTTAAATTAAAATCTTTGATGGAGTCCTGCAAGCTGCAAAGTTATGGACAGCAACTGTGAAATTTGAGAAGCAGAGTGTGAGGAATACTCTTCCTTGGATGATCTCTGCAACTTGTGGGAAAGCACGTTGTCCAGCTTTGCTCCTGAAGCCATATCCAGCTACATATGCCATACCTCTCTTCCAGGGCCTTCTATTACCTCAGGCTTTCACATCCTTGCTCCTCAGCTTTTACTGTCTCAGATGAGGAATTGCCATTCTGAAGAACATCAGTATTCCTTTCCTTTATTCCATATGTCATGTTTCCAGTAGAAGCATAGCCCAAAAGGCTTATCTTTTTCCTTTATGCAGCTCCTTTTTGGTGATCTCTGCCTTTAAGAACTGAAACCCCAGCATGGCATCTATCCTTCTCCTACCTCTTACCCTTCTTCAGCTTCAGCAGGGCTACCACTGCCTCACAAAAAACACAAAAAAAAATCCCTGCCTGTTACCAGTCACAAATATATTAACCCAAACCACCTCAGAGTAATTTTGATTTAATTTCTCCCCATACTTGCACAGAAATTCTTCCCTATGGTCTCCTGTGAGGCATCACTTTTCCACTGCTACCAAGAATAGTGAAATCCATCATCACCAGGACTGAGAGATGGACTGTCCCTGGACTGAGCTTGTGTTCTCCCACTGAACATTTCCTTTTCCTTGTCCTCACTCCCCATCCACGTTTTGTGCTGAGAGCTTGGAAGCAATGAGTTGGTTTTGGGCTTTGTAGCCAGGTTTTGAGCGGAACAGCTGATGAGCTCATTGGGGCTTCACTGGCTCACATGGGGCATTCCTGTGCATTCACAGAAAACAGCTAAGACACTTTAACATTTGTGTGCATTTAGAGCCAAGAGTGCTCAGCTGTTTTGGAAACAATGTGCAATTGAACTAATTGTTCTGTTCAAAAATAGTAAACGCTGTAAGATCTACACAAGTAATTAGAGTTGCCACACCATTACTATAAAGAAGCAGTAATGTATCCCTCATGTAGACATTAATCTGATAATTACCTTTTTTTAACAGAGCTTGAATATCATTGTGCTTGGAGGGTTGGGTTTTTCTTACTCTCAACAATGCATAAAAAGTCCACAAGTAGGGTCACCTCCAGAAGGTTCTTTTCATGGAGCTTTTGAAGGGCACAGATCTTTTGCTCCTCTCCCATCACTAAAACCTCACTCTCTGTCTCTCACACATCAATATACACATATGTACATCTGTACGTGTGCATGCCTGAGCATACAACCAGGACTCTAGGTTCCTAACTGCAGAGAACTTTTGTTGTATTCCCTGCCCACTATTAGCTGTTCCCTTGTAATTGACAGTAAATTGTAGGTTTGCAGAGTCCACATTTCTACCTCCCAGCTAATTCTTCTGGATCAGACAATAAAGCACTCTAAGCCTATAATTTTGAAAAAAAATAATTAATTTGTATTATATGTCCTGAAAAGCAACCAACTTTTCTTCTATGTAAGAATCAAGGACCAGACTAGTATCCTAAAGCTTGGATAAACTGCACAAGAAAACATAGGTGGGAATAAATATGTTCAAAGTGGAAGTGAGTGCTAATAGTGAGTTACCTTTCTTCGAGTGACATTAGCAAACCCAGGTGTGCCTTAGTTTTGAAATGCTGTACCCAAATAACTGATAACTCTCAGGTGAGTGAGTTTCCATAAAATGAAACTTGCAACCGCTGTTCAAGACAAGAGCCAAAGATCAGTTCATGACTTTGCTGTGTGAGGGATATCATAGTGGAGAATGGATGCAGAAAAGAGAGATTGTATGCTGAATGTTGACAAAAAATATCTTTTAACATAAACTGTCCACACCATACTCACATATACATACAAAGGGAAATAAAAAAACAAGCATCCTGGCTTTAACATTCCAGCAGTCTTTGAGATCAATGAACATTCTTGCTCCTTTGGAAAGACAGCTTTAGGAAAGTGTTCCTGGAGCAAGACAGCCTGTATTTTAAAACATTTATTTTTACTTCCTAACTTTCATGTTGTGTTATCACACACTGACAAAGTCAGCTTTAGAGCAGCTGTATTCCTTTCTACAACATGCGTGTATTGAAAAAAAAAGGAGATTTACAGTCTTGTTACGGTTTAGGCCTAGAGCTTTAGCCTAGTTTCTTAATTATAAATAAGTTTTTCCAGATAATTGCGTTCTAAAGGATAAACAATTTAGGGATTGGACATAGAATAATAATAAGGTAACTTTATCTAATTCCATTGGCCTGCTGAATATCTTATATTTTGCTGTACGACCTTGCTCTCTCTCTGGCTGCCTCCTCCTTGCTTCCAGCTTCTCTACTCTGTGACCTTGCATCGTCATCTTCTTGTTTGGATTTGCAAAAGATACAGAGGAGGGAGATAGAGACAGTGAGCCCTCTGGGCCTCTTTGTGTCCCTGACAGAGAAAGAGCTGAAAAATTGTACAAGGGGGTATTGTGCTGGTTTTTAACTGTAAATATACGTAAATTTACCTTGCATATGTTTACTGCCTTTCATAGGTTTATATTTAGTCTACTTTTATAAATCTAATTTCATTTAACTTCTAAAATTTTGGGTAAGGGTGGTAAATTTACTCCAGAGGTTAAATTTCCAATTTTTGGGGATATAAATCCAACCCACAACAGTTATGAAGACTAAGGTTTCCAGTCTTTATGCAGAAAATTGTTCAGAGGTGTTATTTTTCTACTTCAGAAAATACCACTCCTGTTTTATGTTGGTTTTTTCTCACTCTGTAGTCATCCCCTCACAACCTTGCTAAAGTGAGGTTTCCACAGTGTCTAGCAGTGCAGCTTCAGACTCTGCAGTTCTAAAACATTTCACAGAAAATTATTTTAAAAAAAAAAAAATCTCCAATATCTACACTGCCTCTTCTGTGCTCTCCAGCCAAGATCTTGCATTAAAAATATATTTATTCCCAAAATGTGAGCTTAGATTTCTAGGTTGACAGTATTAATGAACATTAGCTAAAATTTAGTGCTTGAAGCTGAAAACATTTTATACTTTTTTTCATGGTTTGGCTCTGATCATGTAGAGCTGAAACCACCCCACAGCTTTGATCCTCTATTGGATCCAGAAGCGGCGGAGAGTGTGAGGCTTACAAGGGGACGAGCCTTGGGGAATACATCATGTTGTTTTTCTGTGGAGAGATACATGCAGCTGCAGCTTATGAAAACCAGACCAGAACAGTCCCAGTGATCTGCACAGGAGTTCCACCCGAGGTGAAGGAATTCTCATGAGAACATCCAGGATTTTTGGTCTGGGGAATAATTTTTTTAACCATGAGTTCCTGCCTTGCCCCTTTCAATGTGACCAAAAATTCTGACAAAATCTGCTGTTGCCATTTAAGCTTTCCCAGAGCCCACAAGCCCAACAGATCAGAATTTAGGATGCCTCCCCTTGCCCCATATGGAAAAACTAGGCAGAAAAGAGAAAAGGGTAAACCAACCAGAGAACAGCCTTGTTGATTTGAAAGTTAGAAAGTAATTTTAACAAAAAATAAAAGGTATTTAAGGGAAAAGAAGGTTTCAGTGCTATAAAAGAAGGAAATAGATACAGATGCACATGCAAAACCAGGTTGGATGGCAGTGGATTATCTGGATTGAAATGAACTCTCCTTGGGTGCAGGTCCCAAAAGGAGGCAGCAGGTCTGGCCATGCGGTTAGGCGAGCCACATGGTTAGGCCACCCACATGGTTAACAGAAACAGCAACAAGGAGAAGTTCCACAAGCAAAGGCAGAGAGTGAGCAGGCAGTTGACTGCCTCTTAAGTAGGGTTGTGGACAGGGAGTGGGAGTGGAATAAATTTTGACCTGGGAGACTCCTCCCCCCCCAGGAGGGGCCAGGTCTCCCAGTCCATCTGGCGTCAGGTTTCCAGTCCCCTCCTTCGCCCTGGGTTAGTCTTAACTCAGCACACCTGTGTAGCAGAAACAAACAGATTGGTAGTTCAAGTCTAGCCAACTCTAGTAGCTGAAAAACCATTTATCTGGAGTCTTTTTTGTTACAGACTCTCTGAAATGAGCTTGTCGTATTCATCCAGCCCTTGAACTCTAGCATAGCCAAATGCAATCTAGTTTGGAAAACATTCCAGACAGGAATAAGTCTTTACTGGAGGAAAGGGCAGGGAATGTAATTCATGTTATCCAGAGAAAAAGACAAAGATTTCAAGAGCCTGCTTTGGATAGTCCAGCAAAGTGAAAATTGAAACATTGCTGGGTGAGGAAGCACCACCAAGGGAAGACCATACGAAAAAGGAGTAAGTCAACACTGGCTGCTGGTCATAAATTTGGGGAACAAATGGGAGAGGTTGATGACAACTACAGCAGTGGAGTAGCCCGATAGGAGTGAAAAATCCTAAGCAGTTTTAAGGCAGTGTTAGGTTTGTTTCTGAATGAGGGCCTGTGGTATATCTGTTTCTACCATATGCCTCATTCCCAGTGGACCAGTTGTGACTAGCTGGAAGTTGCTCTCATCCTTAATTTGGAAGCAATCATCACTAGCGAACACATCTCATCTTCCCCAGAGCAGATAAGTTCCAAGTCCCAGTGGTTTGCCTAGAGGAAACGAATCTTATCATATTCAGTGCTTTGTTCCACTCTTATCACAGAAACTGAGTACTGAAGGACAATCACATCCTAGGCTACATCAAAAAATGCATGACCATCAGATCAAAAGAGGTGATTCTACCATGCTACTCTGCTCTGGTGAGACCTCACCTGGGGGACTGTGTCAAGCTACAGGACCCTCAAAACAAGAGAGATACAGACCTGCTGGAGAGGGTCCAGAATAAGATCACAAAGATGGTCAGAGGGCTGGAGCACCTCTCCTACAAAGACAGGCTAAAAGAATTTGGGCTGTTCAGACTGGAGAAGGGAAGGTTCTAGAGAGAGTATATAACTACATTTCAATATGTTAAGAGGACATACAGGAAGTCTGACTGTTTAGAATGGCTTGTAGTGATAGGATTAAGGTCAATGGTTTTAAATTTGGGCAGGTAGATTTGGGTTGAACATAAGGAAGAAGTCCTTTACAATGAATGTGGTAAGAACAGGTTGCCCAGGGATGTGGTTGAGGCCTTGTCCATGGAGATATTCAGGATCAGACTTGATATGGCCCTGGGCAGCCTCATCCAGTGGGAGTTGTCCCTGCTGACTGCAGCGGAATTGGACAAGATGACCTTCGAGGGTCCCTTCCAACCCAATGCAATCTGTGAATCTGTGAATATGAAGAGAATGGACCATGAATAGAAAGTGGACAGCTTCACATGAACTTCCACACTAGCATTTCCCAGTGCCACTGTCATAAACAGGAAGCCGGGCAAGAAGGTCCATTGCTCTCACTCCCATCAATATTTCTTAATTTCTTTTATGTTCTTAATTGCTTTCTCATCCATAAATGTGAATCCTTAAAGTTAGCATTCCAGTGATGTTTGTGAAGCAGTTTCTGGAAGTCTGAGGTCAGATTCTCTGGGCTGGGTGCATCACACCCTGCAGCTTTTCCAAACTGCTCGCCATGCTTCAGCAGGAGAACCCAGACAAGAGTTTGAGTTCATCATCAAAATTAAGGTGATGTGTCCCAAAAATGTACTGGTAAACAAGCATTGAAGATAGAGCAGATGATGAGCTAAATCACAGATAGGCACAGTTATGTGACAGGCAAGAGATTTTTGAGGATAATGAGGCCCCTGCACAAGCAAACAGATGCAAATCTGGTTTTCAAAGGGCTATTCAAGGAGCAAGGAATAGTCTAGGGAAACCTGGAGGCTCTCCTAGCTCTGTTTTTTATGATGCTGTGACTTCTATGCCTGTGGTTTGAAAGGGCAGCTGATGTCAGACAAGTCAGACTGCAGGGGAGCAGAGGATTTAGATACCATTCATATTATTCTCAAGAATAGAAGGCAAAGCACAATCACACTCAGATTCTGAGGTCTGTGGCTACTGAGATGCAGATGAGGGCAAATTTTGGTGTGACTGGAACAAAGAGAAGCAGCACAAGGAGTGAAAAAACAGTGTGAAGTGCAGAAATGCTGCTAGGAGACTGTTAGAAATCGTTGTTGTCTCTGGACAAAGTAGTGAGTTACAGCAAACTACAGTCTACAGATTGGAGCATTTTGCATCCAGTAATCACAGTAATTCATCTGCCCATACCCATGACCCATAAACACTAAGTTTATGTGATCATTAATGTGATCGACAGGCACAAGAGGAAGATGCTGAAGTCACTGACGTGTCTCAATCAGGCAGAAACATGTCTGCAAAGGGTGCAGTCCAGTCACGAACTCAGAAGCGTGTTTGCACCCGTGCTCATTTATTCCTCATCAACAGCATGTTGTGAACAATCATAAGAATGACAGTTACTTGCCAAGGCACAGAGATTTCTCGTGTCTGTCACTTGAGCCAGGCATAGCAGTAATAGTACCAGATTCCAGCTGTTTACTACATACAGCTTAGTGTCTATGAGTTTCATGTTGTGGAGGCGTTTGCTGTGGTCCCATTCATCTGGGTACAGCTAATGCAACAGCAACATGCCAAGCCCTGGAACAGCTCACACTGGAGTGGTACCAGACTGACTGGAGATTTATTGCAGCCATCACAACACAACACCTAAAGACTTTGAAAGGGTTAATTTGCAACCGTGTTAAGACAGCTTAGAAACTGTGATACAATCAAGGTCTTTGTTGTCATCTATATGCATTCATACAGTTATAAGGAACCCTTATAATCAGCTGGTCCTGGTGTGCTTTTTGTTGACGAAGAGCAAATCTAGCACAGTAACACAAAAAAGCCTAGGAATTCACTGTGCTAGGAGATGTACAGAGTGATGAAGTTGGCTGCTGTCCACAAATACTTATCATCTAACTGCTTAGTGAAATTCCACCCTCCATATATAGCCATTTGCTGAGCAATATATCTATTATCTCCACAGTATGCTAAGAAACGTGACCATCAGCTTTGCAAAGACCAAACACTTGCACTGTTAGAAAGAATGTTCAGCCAGCCTCTCCCATATAGCTACTGCTCTCTGACAACCCTGCATTGCTTCACATTACCAAGTTTGTTGTATACAGATGTTTTTGTATGGCATTTTGCATTAAAACTGATTCTTGGTTGGAGCAGGAGCTGCAAATATTTTGCAGAACAAACCCTACAAGTGATTCCTGGGTTTAGCTGCTGAAGACTGACTAACAAGCTCATATTATTTGGTATCCCCAAGAAAGGGCACAAATCTCAGGGTGTGTTGGAGGAGTTGAGAAGTGCAGTGTCAAAACAGCATCCATGCCACAAGCCTTTCAACATGCCCATTCTTCAACTCTCAGTCCTACTTCTCATTTGCATCTCCAAAACTTTCACTTGACTCTTTGTCTTTCCTCATGAGCCAGAGGGTCTCATCTTTCCTCTCTTTTGTCTTTGCCACCTCTCTCCTAGCAGACCAGCAGTTTAGAGATTCCAAAGGCCAAAAGCAAATCCCAAGGAAGGACCCACGTGGTGTTTCAAGATCTCAGCAGAGGACCCAGCTCCAAAGAGAGGGACCAGAATTTGTTTCTGCCTTCAGGGATAAACAGGGAGTCTGAGAAAAGGCACTCCTGGCCATCTGTTAGAAGTCAAGAGTCAGCAGGTACTTCTTAGTGGAAGAAGGGGGAAGAGGAAGATAAAGGATGGCAAGGATCATGGCATGGCATCAAAGGCTTCCTTAACATTAGAATGTCATAACTGCAGAGCCCAGATCACTTTACACGTTACAGCTCTCTTCAGTCATGACTGGTTATAAACCTGGAGATTTACTGGTGAGACAGCAAAACTCAGCAAGAGATGAAAGAGGGGCTGGGCAGGGAGGTGCTCTTCAGAGTAGGAAGGCAGGAACTGCAGGAATAATGTGAGTCCAAGATCTCACTGGAGACACAGGACACAAGCACTCTGGAAAAAAGAAACTGGATGCAAAACATAATATGAGTATGTATTATGTGAGATCAAGAAGACAGAAGAAGAAGGCATATCCAGCCATTGTCACAGCAAAAGACACCAAGAGTGGGATACTTCCCCACTCATTCCCAAACCATCACTGTTTAGACAACGTCTGTCTTTTTCCCCCTCTTTTAACAGATTTCTTATTGTATCAGTCGTACCATGCCAAAATCAGCAAGAGTAAATCAAACACATTTAACAGTGTCGTGAACCTCAGATGTGAATGATGATGTACCCCTGTGGTTTTATATAACAAAGCCAGACTGCTATTTAAAATACAAACTTATCCTGGAGCTATTTTAGCCATTCATTCCTAGAATATGAATCTGGACATTTTCTGCATGTTTCCTGAAGCCCAGTAGCAGCAGCTAGGCCCTGGAAGTTGCATTTGATGAAACATCGAAACAACTGAATTGGACATATTCAAATCTTTGTAATAAAAGTGTTCCGTGTCATTTTTTTTCCCTATGCTGAAAGCTATGCAATTATCTTCTTTAATAATTCCCCACACTTTCTATAAAAATAACCATTAAAAAAATATCAAAACTGCAGAATTGCTTTGGAAAACACCTTAATTGGTATTCAGAAGTCAATTTTCATAGTTTATTATTGAAACTGGTATGAAAGATTTATCTCCTGTGGTCAGTCAGGGGGATTGGTAGGTTTTCATATAATTTCTTTCCTTTTCCAAAGATAGAGTTTTGAGCTTGAATTCAGCATAATACTCTAGATAATTGTTGGACCAGGTAGTCATTCCAGTCAATAATCATGCAGAAACTGTAATTGATATTTTATAATTAAAGTCCAAATTGAGAAAGAATAGTAGTAATTAGTGAGGAAAGCACATAATAAGATAAGAAATTACAACATAGACAAGAGATTTCCTTTAGGCAAAGGAAATAGATTACCCTGGAGCTTTCTTAAAGCAAAATCAGTTTCTGATTTTTTTCAGAGTGGTTTGAGGGTCTTTTTTTTTTTTGTTTGTGTTTCTTTTTTGTTTGGTTTGGGTTTTTTGGTGTGGTTTTGGTTGGTTGGGTTTTTTTTTTTTTGGTGGTGGTGGTGGTGGTGGTAGGTTGGAGGTTTTTTTGTTTGTTTTGTTTTCATTTGAATCACAGCGTGGTAGGGGTTGGAAAGGACCTCCAGAAATCATTTAGTCTAGCCCCTCTGTTGGAGCAGATTCACCTGTGAAGTACACTCCAGACTCCAGTAACCACTAAAGGAATGATGCATTTGTCAGAGGAAGAGTTAAGTCTCATTTGTATTGTCACATTCCCAAAAGCCCCAAAGAAGAGCACTGCTAAATGTTGTGCAAATGCAAAGCAGAAGAGAGTGTCTGTCCCTCTGGGTTTCCTAGACAGTCTGGTATCTCAAAACACAGAGCAGGCTGCACGTGCTAATAAGAATTTTTCAACTCTCATCTCTTTTCTCCCTTTCCCTCATTAACAAAACCTGGCAAACATGCAGACAGAGCAGGTTGCCAGAGGATCTGTGCAGCATGTCTGGCCAGCCACTGAGGAGTATAGCAATGTCAAGTCAGTGGATTGTGTGGCAGATATATTCTGGGCTTTTGGCATCCTTCAAGCTCATCTTACATGCCTGGCATTGTCTTTGCAAACCTATTTCTGTGGAGATCCCCATGAATCATGAGTAAACACTAAAGAGAGTAAAAGAGTTTTCACTACCACTTCTCCCATCCTTCTGCCATGGGAGTTACAGGGAGTATATACTCCTCTGTTCTATCTCCTGTCTACTAAAGCCTTTCATACCACATCAGGTGTCTGAGGAGAGATATTGAAAAGGCTTATACTGTCAGCTATGTAGTGCCTTGGGAAAAGGTCATTTCCACTTTGCAGAGTTTCTCAGATGCTTACTGGTGCCATTTAGTCACATTTACATCCTGATACACAGTGTGAGAAAAGGAAAATATGGCCTAAGAGCTCTCTCAAGAACCCTTCTCCAAAGTGGTCTCCTTTCCTTCTTCTTTAGCTCTCTCTCTCTCTTTTAAAATAAATTGTTATGAATTATGCAAAGTTAATAATCTATATTAATTTTGATATCCAAGTAAAGATTGTTAATAACTATGGAAATTGTTTATTAAGATTAAATCTCACCAAAAAACTTATTTACAAGGTTCAAAATGCACAGTCTGGAAATTTATATGCACAGGGAACAGGCAAAACTGGGGCACTTTAAGAGGTAACTAGCAAATGCAAACATTATACTGGAAGAGAAGGTCCTTGGTGGTCAATATACCTTTTGTGGTTAATGATCCTGCTTGTCCGCAAGATAGATGCAGGAAGCTTCTTTCTGTTTGTGGCAGAAGGTAATTAGTGGTTACAAGAGGCTTTAAGTATTTCCTCACAAAATATTTTCAGACAGTACCCAAAACACATGGAAGGGTTGCTGTCAGTGGTCTTGAAGCCGTTAGAGGCTTTGGAGTTTCCCCAGGGTCTTTTCTCAGGAAGCTGGGAGTCTGGCACAGTCTCTGACCTGATTCCTCTTGATTCCCAATTCAGCAGAAGCCCTGCAGAGAGGCAGGTAGGATGCAATGCAATGTTTCTTGGCACAATGTCACGCTGGCTATGCAGGCTGATCTAGAGCCTGTTCCTGGTAACTTGAGCCAGTGGAGTTTCCAGGTTGTTCAGGATGTAGTGAAGCAGTAGCAGCAGGCATGAATACAATGACAGAGAGCAAGTTGTGTTACATGCTCATCCATTTTATCAATACAGCCCGAGATTAATGGGCCTTTGGACATAGATTAGCCAATCAGGATGGCACTTTGCCAAGCTTGACCATATTAGGTGAAGCCAGGGATTTATTTTTCCTTTCCCACAGTTGCTTCCCCCAGCACAGAAGGAGGGGGAGCACAGGAGGGAACATGTCTGGGCAAACCAGAATCCTTAGACTCAGTGGCTCCAGATTCTTTGTCCTCTTTCCCACGGTTACTTCTCCCCATAGCAGAAGGGGGGAGAGCAGAAAAACAAGTCTGGGTAAGCCAGGACATGTATAAACTTAATTTGGCCTGTTTAGACTTACCACAACATCAATTTAATCCATATAGAGTGAAAATAAAGAAACTGTAAACTGCATATGAAAAATTAGCTTATTAAAGCACAAAAATATTACTTCTTAATTCTGATTTTTTTTGAAACGTGTTTTGTCATCTCTTTTTTTCCTTCTACCTTGCAATTATCCTTAAGAAACCCTTCCATACAGGTTTCTTTGCATCCCTGAAAGTTCAAGGTCCAAATAGATTTTGTACTGTCATTTGAGGAAATTCTATGCTTCCTTGACACTTGAGATCTTGGGCTTACCACCAGCCTGATGCAAATTCAGTCCACTTAACTTTCCTTAGTTTATCAAAATTTCGCCATTTTGAAATAATATAGTAATGTATTTGGAAAGGTACTTCGGAGGATTTTTCTAACCTATCTGCTTACTAAGAGTGATCATATGTAATTGAATTATAAGCCACATTACAGGGTAATGTAGCAGTAATATTAGGATTATCTGTGAGCAACATAGGATTGAGTCACATGCAGCCTAAGGTCAAACTGAAAAAAATGTAGCCATCCTGCTACACTATACTATGCCACCAATGTATCTGACAGAATTTTTCTCTAATAATACTACAATCTCTGTTCATTTCTAGCTGTAAGAATTCATCAGACACCTGTAGCACTATTCTGCTTAAATATCTTCAACTGTCCTCTGAACTGAGTTTGACTTAAATATATTACCCCCCCCTCCCCCATATTTTCTCTTCATATATCTTCCAGTCATATCTCTTGAATTATTACAGTAGTCCTTCATGACATTTTTCTTCATTTATGCTGTTCTTTACCAGGGTATTTATTTCAATATCCTTGTTACAACTGGATAACAAGTGGAACTTATTTCTATTATCTCAGCACTACCTAGTTTATATCCTACAATTTCAAGCCTTTCTATTAGTTCCTGGCATACTGAGTGCTCTGTCCATCAATGCTGTTCTCTAGATTAATTTAGGCTACAGATCTCTTATTTCATTCGACAAAGACTCCCAGTCACATTTACCCTCTTCTTTTAGATGATGTGTTTCTCAAGTTCTTTCTCCTCTGTTCCTCCTTCAGATTTCTGCCTGCAAGTCACACTGATCTGCAATTAATTTTCAATTTAACTAGGCATCTGAGTATTCAGAGTTTGCCTATTCAACATCCACATAGGCATGTATAGGCAATAAGGGTGGGATCTCATAACCACATTCCTAAGCAGGCATCTGCATATGATCATCTGTCTTTGCAAGCTCCTATTATAGTCAGTGGTAATTAAGGCAAAACAACCAACAGAGACTAGAGAATGATTCAGTTTATCCTAAAATAGCTGTCTAAATATATATTCAGTTGATTCAGTATAAACATCCACCATCATTTTAGAGGCTTTGTGATACGGACCATAGCATCCAGTGGCTATTCCAGAACAACACATGTACCATGTGGGTCCTGTATCACATTAGCCCCAGAATTTTTGTGCCACTGGGCAGTCCATAGTGGCTGGTTCTCTGAATCATTCCCTGGCATCGCTACCCGTAAAGCCTAGGTCTTGGCTGCCCACATTTTTTCATGCTGTGTTGGTTTAGACAGTCTACTATAATCCACCTTTTCAAGTAGGTTATATCCACCTGGAGGTCTGGGATACCATTCAGTCATTCACGTGTGTGCTGGTTTGAGGCTAATTAGAATATTTTAATGGAGAAAATCACACTATAGGCTGTGAAAGGAAAACATCATGATGTCTACTTCACTCATACGCTCGCTGGAGAATTGTTTGGGAACACTAACCAAAACAATAGATAAGTCAGTCTCTCTCTGTCGCTTGCTGGAGCAGGAGCTGCTGGTGGGATCTAGCAGCTTCTGGGCTCTGGCTCCTCTGCTGATTAATCCTCACTAACCACTTTTCTTCTAACCCCCTTGGCCGATCCTCCTAATTTACCTTGCACGTAAGGCAAACCTTGGGGTAAGGTACAGGGGTGGGGAGAAGGTGGAAGGGTGGTTGGGAGCCCCTCCTGGGGTCTCTGATTTCTGGGAGGGGAGTTGTGTTGCTGTATTACCTTTTACTTGTATATTTCTGTAAATATTGTGTATATAGTGTAAATATCTGCTGTACATTGTGCAAAGCTGTAAATATAGCTTCATCATTTAACTTCCAGCCGACTGAGTGCTAGTCTGGGTCATTTTACAAGTGTGGGGGGGAAGGGGGTAACTCCCAAACCTTCACAACGTGCCTGTGTTCATCTCTACCACAGCTCTCTCCTGACTCCAGTGAGATCCAGGACACTTATGAACACATAGACACTGAAATAAAGGTATCTCCAAGTCTTGCACAGAGATAAGCAGGGGAGTTGGAAACCTACACTTCCGTACCACTGTCCCCTCACCAAGTGGACCATGCAACATAGAGCAAGGGGATTCCAGACCAGCAAGGGAGAGAGAGGTGTGGGAGAGAAGCTGAGGTGTTCCATAAACATTTGTCTGGAGGTTTTTCTCTCAATAGTGGAACCAGTGATAGAAGATTTGTTAATTGATGTAACAGGTTAAACCCTGAGAATGAGTTAATCTGCCTGTTTCCCTCCCCAGCACAGAAATGAGGCAAAAGTAACACACAAAAAACTCTGGTTTCAGATAAAAAACTGAGATAAGACAATTACCTTGTCCTATTGGCAGAAAAAAAAAAAAAAAAACCCACAGCAGAAAAAAGCAGTGGGAAGAAACAAGCAAACTAAAAACCAAAGACACATTGCTGCTCTCCAGTCCCTCCCCATCCTGCTGCCATCTCAGAGGAAAAACCAACACCTCAAACCCTAGAATCCAAAGGTAGCAACCAGAACAGGTAACCTCTCATAGTGCAATCTGAGCTTCAAGCCCTATAATACTTTGTTCCAGCCAGGACTACAGTTTTGAAGCTACCATGAGGTGGGATGGTTTTGAATAACAACAGCAAATATTCGACTTAACCCATGATAAATGGCAATTGATTTGATTGCTTTCTCTGACTCGAAATTATTTCTTTTTTGTCCACAGTAGGAGACTGACTCATAAACTCCAGAGTTTAGACTAAATGAAGTAATTCTGATAGCCCAGAAGCTTTGTCTCACTTTTCATAGAATCATATAAACTTTTGGGTTGAAAAAGACCTCCAAGACTATCCAACAGTTGACCTAACATGACCATGGCCATTAAACCATGTCCTTTAGTGCCTCGGCTACAAATCTTTTGAACACCTCAAGGGACAATGACTCCACCAGTTCCTTGAACAGCCTATTCCAATGCCTGACCACCCTTTCAATAATGTTTCCTAATATCCAATCTAAAACCCCCCTCACACGATTTGAGGTGATTTAATCTCCATCTTTCTTATAAATTCTTTACATAACATTAAAAACAGCTCTTGCACAAGCTTGCATCGTTAAAAATAGAGAGAAATCCCAACTGCATGAAAACAACTGTTTCTAAAGGAAGTCAGACATCTGTAACGG
This sequence comes from Eubucco bourcierii, assembly GCA_013396675.1. Taxonomy (NCBI): domain Eukaryota; kingdom Metazoa; phylum Chordata; class Aves; order Piciformes; family Ramphastidae; genus Eubucco; species Eubucco bourcierii. Next base: position 238,622 of record VWZE01005854.1, read on the forward strand.
AGCCCAAGGGGCACCTTGTGCACAGATGAGTTCACACGAAGGAAGTATCCCACTTTTAAAGAAGCACAGTGGTTACTTTTAGTCAAACAGAAGGCACAAGTCAGCAACAAATAAATTGAGTCAGACAGATCAGGTACTTCCTACAACCTTTGTGCAGTATTTGAAAAGTGTACATCCTGATGACTATGTCTGCCAAACAAGGACAAAACAGAATAGGTATTGTAATGCCAGGTGGACAGTGGCTCAGTGACCTATGCTTCCATGATCATGCCAGTTAGCACTGCGACTCAGTTCAGCAGAGGAGTCTATCCTCATGTTAGCTGAGGCACCTGATGCATCTCCTCTTTGGTTCCATGGGTCAGTCAACCCACACTCTTTGGCAGCCACTGTGAAGAAGTCATCAGCTGTGCAGAAACAAGTAAACCACACAAAGTAGACTGACCACATACCAGCATCTCTTCCTGTAGAGCAGCACTTCAGACATCAGATGCTTTGAATATTCTGCACAAAAATGAAATTATCATTTAGTATGAAAGTTATTATTAAGAATGTTTTTGTGCCAAAACTGAACTTAATAATAAAGCTTTACAGATGCATGCTATTTTTTATGGATCCCCATCTGCATTCTTTTACTTCCTAATCTAAAATATATATATATATATAAATACAGTAATCTAATTAGGGAAAAGAATTAATGAAAGGTGGCTACTGTACACTGAAAATAATAAGCAATTTGTGGACTAAATAGTGAATTCCAAAAGTACTGCTGAATGAAGTAAACACATATAAACTATCAATAATACTTGAAAAAAAATGATTTTTTAAAAATAGATACTTGCTTCTGTATTAAAGAGAAAGCTGACCTTATCTGATAATTCATTTGCAGTGAATAACCTTGGCATGACCAGTAAGTTTCATTAGACAGACCCAAGAGCAAAGCATAGGAAATGTATGTTTACCCAGATACCAGTGAAAGAAAAATGATAAGATGTTGAGTTTTCCTTCAAAGAATATTCAAAGATGTCATGGTACTATGTCAAGTACCAGTAAAGGGGGAAATATAACTATATAAGGAACGTCACTGAGATCACCATAACATGTAAATGACAGGAGGATAAATTCCTCAGAGTTCAAGTTTAATCTGATTTAAATTGCTGTTTAAGAGACCAGGTACCTAAGCCTGTATTTTTAAAACAACCATAAAGCTTTAATCCTGCTCTCAGTTTCAGAATTTGAACTGATTTCAGAGTGGTTATTTTGGATTTACATTAGCACAAGTGAGATTAGTATCTGAGCCAGTGGCAGTTCATACTGTGCAGTTCTCAATAGCAAAAAGACAAAGGCTGAAGCACACTGTAGCATATTGTAAGGTGAAATAGCTTGGATTTTTGGGGTGGATTTTCTTCCTACATATATTACAAGACATTTTGAATGTTCATTTGTGCTTATTCATCTAACTAAATAAAAGCATTAGTTTCCATCTAGGATGTATTATTTAATTTTCCACTCTGTTCTTAATTAAAAAGGAAAAACAGAAAACAAACAAGCTCCATAGCTTGATCTAAGCTATATTTCTTTATGTTATTTACAGGAATCTCTGCCTTGCACTTTAAAAAGGAAAAGACACCCAGTGAAATAAGTAAAGGGAACTGAATGTAGGGGCACTCATACCAGACATCCAGCACTGCCACAAATGGTGCAGCTGTCCCATAGCCTTTTCTGTATCATGTCTGTCTGGTCAAGAAGCAGCCTCACAGTCTTAGCTTGTGTAACTGACACTGCCTTTTTTTTTTTCATCTCTTTCTCCTGCTGGCATCAACAGGCTTTCAGGTTCTGGTTCCCGAACACCTTATGAGAACAATTTTGATTCTTGGCTGGTACTGAGTTGCCTTTCTTCTCACTCTGCTTTGTCTTGGGCAGAGCTTTCCCAAGAACAGGGCTAGAAGACAGGAGTCCAATGTGTCACAGAAAATCCAGCCTGTCTTCTCTTGTTTTCCAGGTAGTCATTCAGAAACAAAGGGTCTGCTATGCTTCCTTCTTGATCCTTTCTTTGTTCCTCTGGTGGTAAGTGGAAACAAGATTCTGTAGATCAAATTTCCTTCCTTCTCCAAATTCTGATTTCCTATTGTAAATCTCCAAGTCTAGTAGTGTCCTTCACTGTCACAAAGTTCATATGAACACTATTGTTTTCACAAACCACTCTCTCTGGGGAGCAGAGTGCAGGTGTGGGTGAAGCAGAAAAGTGGATCTTCAACCCATTTATAACCACCTCCCTACGACCCTAGGACCAGTTGGGCACCTCCCAGACTGAAGATGCTTACTCAGTAGAGAAGTAGGAAACTTGGATCTTTAGAAAACATAGCTTTTAAAAGTCTGGGGAGAGCAAACCATATCAAATCTGAAACCTTTCACTTACAATTTTTGCTGCTACCACCATGAAAGCTTATGAAAACACAAAAGATTTAAAAAAAAATTTTTTTAAATCATCAATTCCAGGCATATTTGGTACATACTTCACTAATAAATGACAGGTAAAAGGAAAATTAATTATTCAACATAGTACTAGCCTGAGGTACCTTCCTTCTCTGTGTACCAGTCATAGAATCATAGAATCATAGAATGGTAAGGTTGGAAGGGACCTCAAGGATCATCTAGTTCCAATCTCCTGCCATAGGCAGGGACACCTCCCACTAGTACAGGTTACTCAAGGCCTCAATCCAAGTGTGTCCTCTGCTGGCTCATGACACTGATGATCACATCTAATATGTTATCTCTTAAACTCAGTATGAAACTGATTACTGCCACTCACATCTCTAGGCACCTCGGCTGCAGCTCTGATTATTCCTAGTTCTGGATCAAGAAACCTCACCCACCTTTTACTTTATAAATTCCTCATCTGTAGATACTCTTTATGCAATGTTTGTGGTTCAAACACATCTTTTAGACAAGGAGATACAGTTAAGCACATTTGTTTGCTATAAGCACTAACCTCCATTTCCCACTTTCCCCAAATGCCTTTTAACAAAATCTGCAGGTGAACTTTGTTCTCAGAGTGGCCTATACCAGGAGAAATGTTGTTACCCTCAACAAAATTCCTGTGAATGAATCTGATGTTGTTAAGGGAAAGGCCTTTTCAGTCTCTTTTTGAGATTTGGTTTCTGTGATGGTTTGGGAGTTTTGCTGTCTTTGCATTGCCATGACAGACTGTCCATAAAGTCCCATGGAACATCATGTTCCCACACTGTAGAAACTCCCTGGCAGTATGAGGAGCCCTCTGCAGCTTTCTTTGACAGTGGCCTTCCTCCAAAGCTTCAGCAAAAGGGTGCAAATCTGAAATGCTGTCCAAGTCAGGAAGTCTCTCTTATTTGTCCTTGTTTCTCTGACCAGACTAGTCAGCTGAAGATAAGGAAGATCCACATTTGCTTAAAAATGAGACCAGAGGTAATGCTAGGAAGAAATCTGAGGTGCTGTGTCTAGTCCAGGTTACAATACATCAAGAGACATTATATTTCCACACCTGTGGGATCAACTGTATTTCATCCTGGTCCATTTAAAATCATGTCTAATTAAATCTGAGTCATTAGCAGTCTTTAAGAACTTGTGAAGAACAGAAGATGTTTGAAAGATAAACACTGAATCCTGTTTTAAAAGAGTAGGGGCAGGATGATCTCAGGGCTGACAGAGCTGGCAGTTCCATTACCGCAATACAGCAACAAGCAGTCTGTGAGATTATTTGTACATCTACACATTATTGTGGCACAGTCAACTTGCCAGAGGGCAGGGATCCATCCAGAGGGACCTGGACTGGCTGGAGAGGTGGGCCCAGACAGCAACTGTGTGCTGGACTGCATCAATAGAAGTGTGGCCAGCAGGGCAAGGGAGGGGATTCTCACTCTTTACTCTGTTCTTGTCAGACCCCACCTGGAGTACTGTGTGCAGTTCTGGAGCCCCCAACATGAGAAGGACATGGAACTGTTGGAGTAAGTCCAGAGGAGGGCCACAAAGATGATCAGAGGGCTGGAGCAGCTCTGCTATGAGGACAGGCTACAAGAGTTGGGGGTCTCCAGCCTGGAGAAGAAAAGGCTTTGAGGAGACCTTTTAGTAGCCTTCCAGTATCTGAAGGGGGCCTACAGGAAGGCTGGGGAGGGATTATTTACAAGGTCTTGCAATGACAGGATGAGGGGTAATGGGTTTAGACGGAAGAGGGGAACTCTAAACTAGATGTTAGGAGGAAGTTCGTTACAGCGAGGGTGGTGAGACACTGGAACAGGTTGCCCAGGGAGGTTGTGGATGTTCCTTCCCTGGAGGTGTTCAAGGTCAGGTTGGATGAGGCCTTGAGCTACATGTTCAAGTGGGAAGTGTCCCTGCCTATGGCAGGTGGTTGGAACTGGATGGTCTCTGAGGTCCTTTCCAACCTAAACCATTCTGTTTCTGTAAGAAAATATATTAAATTAAAAACAAAATTTGAAAAAAAGGGAAAGGTATAGGAATTGGTGTAGATTTGTAAAGGTGAAATTGTGTTAAACTGATCTAATTTCCTGCTGCAACAGAGTTTGGAGCTTTGCAGACTGAGGCAAGGCTCTGTTGTCTTACATCTCAGCTTAGAAATGCTTTACACTCTATCATAAAAAATTTCATAAGAAAATTGGAAAAACATAATGTAGGAGAAAAAAAAAAAAAGAAAAAAAAAAAATTGGGAAAGCTTCCACTGGGCCAAAAATGGAAGGACAAATAAAGCAAAGTAATGTCTGTCTTGTCATCGGTCCTATTTGATGCTTTTGTTAAGGCACTGAACAGATACACGCACTGGAGGGCAGATCTAGATCTCAGAATGAGAAAATGCAGTAACAGTCATCAGCTGTGTAGCTGGGTGCTGTAAACTAATGAATCTAGAAATCCATCATGAGTAGAACAAGAAGAGGCAGATTAGATAACAGAAAAGCTTTCCTGGTAATATTGAGACCATAGAATGCGTTTCCCAGTAAGTGCACATCTTGGAAAGTTTAGAAAACCAACCATGTTGCAGGCATCTTTTTTTCCCCCTCTTCTTTCTTTCATTCTATTTGTCATTCCTTTTCCTTGCTCCCATCTTATAGGAGTAGATGGCAGCTGCAAGTCTTTCCACCTCAGTAACAGTATACTAGCCCAGAGGTATTGAAGATAACTCTTACTTTCAAGAGTGGGAGGAATTGAGAGATTGGAGTGCAAGTTATGGATATATCTGACAGGTCCTCTGAGAGGACTAGCAAAAACATTTAATTTTCACTTATCAATAACAGCCTTGCCCTACAGGGAAACACACAAGGACATCTGAAAATCCTCTACTTAATTGCTTTGAGCTATCCATCCAGTACCATCTTTCACCTCTGCAGTCTCTGAGGGTTCTCCTGCCTCACACATGCATTTGGGCTCCCAAATGTTATATACGGTAGTGAAGTATGATGCCAGGGTGACTTAGGGTAACCTCTGTTCTGATATTGCAATGTTGTCAGGGTCCTGTAATTCTCTGTTTTTCTTTCTCCCAGTTACCACAATCTTCCACTGCTGCTGGTTGTGGACAAATTACACCCAAGTAGACACGCCTACCCAGTACAAGGGCAAGACTCTGTCTGGAGCACCTCTGTACTGCCACCCCTCTGTGTGTCGTGGGTCACATAAGAAGCCCCTCCCTTCTCTCCGTTACAACCTGGGAACACAGGGACCAGCAGGGAGGTCCACCACTGCCCTATATCACACTAAGAAGGGTGGTTTGGGTTTGTAGCCAAACTGGTAAGGTTTGGCCAATCTGAAGTACTTCCGTTGCAAATGTTGTGCTACAGATATAGCGATGTCTATCTCCTTTGGGACAGTTACCAGGCCCATAGCAGAGCAGGTAACAACTAGCAGAAAAGACAAACAGCCATGCCAGAGTCCATGCTTCCAATTACACCCTGCTCTGACTTGTTTCCATAGGACCCCAAGAAGCCACAGTACCACCGCGGCAAGGGCTGACATAAAAGTCACACCACAGGATACTGTGTGTATTTCTTTTGACAAAATATATTCTATTCCCACTCCCCTGAGATTCAGCACAGGAAACTTGGTATAGTGTCACAAAGGATTGTTAGGAACAGCTTTGTTTCTTGCCCTTTGGAGAACATATGAACCACCTAGCTAATGCACACTTTACATCACACTGCAAAGGGAAAAAAAAAAAGGTCAACACAAAAGCTGCCAAAACGTATTTAAATCCGGCTTTTTTTTCCATCCCCACTGTTTTCTAGGGACGAAATCATGCTTTTAATGTCCTGGGTGAAGATGGTGCTGAGGACCGTGAGCCTCTGAGGTGCTCAAAGAGCAAACTTTACTTCTCAAAGGTGCAGAGCCTTCTACCCTCTAGAGTAAATGGCCAGGCCAGAAGTTCAATTCACTGGTTTGTCATAGGTCAAAGAGAAGCTAATTGTGCGACACTCTGCAAGATGTGTCACTATTACTGTTATTCATGTTTATTGTGCTAGTGTCTTAAGACCAACCGTGGATGGATCCTTGTAGTACAAGATTAGCTGACAGTCCCTGACCCATAGAAGTTACAGTTCAATAGTCAGAGAGAGGGTTGGGGAAAGCATCTAACACACACAAGCAGAAACAGTCATACATCATATTGATTGCAGAGTGCTTCATTTTATTTCTGTCTCGGGCACGGGCACAGGCAAGATAAATGGAAAAATTAATGCAGGATAGATGAGAAAGAAAGCACATGGGACAAGAACAAGAGGGACAAAACACACATTTTGAAAACCTGAATTTCTCTTTGACCTAGAAATCCTGTGCTTTCATCAGGCCTAGAATCCAATCCCCACATTTGCACATACACTCTACGGTCACAGCCTCATCCATCTGGGGAGGGCTTGAGGAATTTGTTGTGTGAGAAGTGGAGGTTGTCTGTCAGCCATGCAGGTTTGTAAGTTGTTCTATCTGTTCATGTCTTCCATTCAGCTGCAGGAACATGGCTCCTAGTTTGATTTTTATTACTGGCAATTATCCATCCAGCAGTCCATCTGTTATGTTTAGCCTGCCTGACACGTGCAGCGACTCAGTCCTGAGGGCAGGCTGGCAAGGGGCTGGTGCATGCTTGCATTTCCTACCAGTGACTGAAATGTATATACCAGCATTTTCTGTTAAACATCAGGGGGAGGTTTAACATCAATATTTCTAAAAGTCAATACTTCACAGCCAAAGTGACAACCCCATTTGTACCTTTTTATACTTCTATTGTTAATCCTTCCTCCAAAACAGGTCTCCTACCATCATGTCTAGGAACTACTGGGTTATTTCCAAGTTCTCTTATCTACCATCTGTGGATGTTCATTGAGTTTCCTCCTTTCTACACTTTGGCTACAAAGGACATGACAGCAATGCACGTGGGTATTCAATGACTTTGAGTTTCATCCATTTTCAGTTTCCATCTGTTTGGACAATTCAGTTTCTCATGACCCTCCTTCCTTCCACTTCAGCTATCAGTACCATCCACATGGATATTTGTTTATATAGAAGATTTATTTCTGATCTTTAGATTCTTGTAAAGAGATGGTTTTTAACCATTGCATGAACAACTGTGTCTTGAAGTTTTGCAAGTGATATGGAGAAGTCACTCCAACTGATGTAAGCACTGTTACTGAGGCCTGAGAAGTGTGACTTCAGACTCTTGCAGTTGGATAAGGTGAGTATTAGGGATCTTGAAAACATGACTGATAATAGACCAACAAGCAGAAAAATTACATCTGAGGTCTGCACAAGATACTCAGAGTATTGCATGGAGAAAACTGATTGGATGGGATAATATGCAACTATCCTACCCAGTGATACTACAGTAACTGAATAGAGGTATTGCTAGTGATTGTAACATTCATGTGTGCTAAATATATGCATATTTAGCTGATTAAAACAATGTAAAGTAAGTGTGTGACAGAAGATGGAGGCCAGGAAGAATACGTTATGCAACTTAAGGAAGATTAAACACATGTATAAAGGAAAACCTCTATTTGAATATATTTTCCTGGACATCCAATCCCACCCTATGATGTCTGATCACTGTCACAATGTATACCTGTAACTTTTTCCCATTATGCCCTTGTAGGTAAACCTGCTCTGTGAACCTGGTGTGCAGCTAAACCATGCAGTTCATGGAGGCCAAGTCCTGGGTTAAGATTAGGGTCTTCGATAACTGTTTATAGCAAGGATGGAGCATCCCCTGCACAGAGCGTTGGCCAAGGGGCACCCAGTACTGCCTGTGTATTTCCAGCCTTCATAGTCTGGGAAAAGACTGCCCAGAACCCCAAGGCTGTCAGACCTGCTAGGCAAAACCTTTAAAGAACCCCCTGCTTTTGTTTTCACTCTCATAAGTCCATGCATGGCCAGGTCTCTAGATCCATCCACTGCATTCCCTGCCCTCACAAGCAGTTTGTGATGTTCTCTTATTAAACCAACTGTGAACTGTTTTACACACTGAATCAGCAGAGCAGTGTAGCAGACCTATAAATGGGTTCTAGGAAGGTTATTGCTAAATTATACCTTTTGTTTGTGTAGCAGATTTTCCTTCCCATATTCAGTGTAATATGGTTTCTTTTAAAGTATTGGATTCTCTCAAAGTTGAAGCAACTTACAGAAAAATAGCACAAAGATCAAACAGTTTTTCCAGTAAGATTTGGCATCTGATAGCAGCTCTGAACAGCAGTTTCCTTCTGTGGTAGACTAGCAGTGCTGTATCCCTGGGGTTCACATAAAATTTTGCACATCTCATTGTATTAATCAGTTTTCTGCAGGCTATAGCTCCTTCCACACCTCTTCACTTGTCACACAGGAAAACATATGTCTCTTACCCATTATTGCTTTGTATTTTTCAAGTTCATGTATGGATCCCATTGCCACACCACTTGCAAGCTGTTGTTTATTAAAGCAGTGAGACCCAGGTGTTTCTTCCCTCTTTATGCCAGCATAGGCAAGTGAACTGTGCAGAGATGGAGTCCATCTCATGCTTCATTGCATTCTTGCCCATAAACTCCTTGGAAAATGATGTGACCTTAACGCACATGGGCAACAAGCTTGCTGACTAGACAGAAAAAATCCCCCTTCTCAGGAGTTTTGCAATTTAATTAAAGCTGGTCAGAGGAACATTATAAACATTCTGTAGTTCTGCATCTGTAATTAGTGGTTGATGGACAATCACAGAGAAAGGAGTCAGTTCCATGTCATTTCAAGGCCCTGTAGCTGAAGAAAGGTCTGGCAAATGAGGAATAACGAAAGAAGAGCAAGATGCCATCCACAGGAGCACCAGGCAGAAGCACCCACATTGCTCTATCACTTCTGCTCTTCGCACATCATTGCATTCAGTGGGTTTTCAAGGCTACAGCTCTTCTTTTCTTTGCCATGGAGAAATCTCTATGCTGAAGGAAATACATGACAGGAGCGATTCAGAAAGAATTCTGTGAGATTTAATATGCTTTGTCTTTCTCAAGGGCTCCCTAAGGCCCAAAACAGTGATTGTCTTGAGAAAACCATCAGAGTCTGCTGTGCTGCCTTGAAAATGCCAATTTAGCAGTGTAGTCGGAAAGAGAAGGGAGCACACCTAGGAAAAAAGCTGTTGAGAAGGGTGAAAGATGAAACGGATTACCTCTTCACTGGTTTTTAGCGGTTCCAATACAAATGTCCCATTTAGTCCATTCTGGACAGGATGTACTACAGGGAAGGACACCCAGCATTAATGGCTGAACAATATTTCCTTTCACAAGGTATTTTGCCTCAATTGGTCTGTTTTTTATACTATCACCTGTCTAATGAAACTATTTTGTTGTCCTTTGCAACAGTTTTGAAGTGCATGCGTCAATTTTCTTGGCTGAATGAATCCGATTTAATTTATAAGTTTTTTAGTCTGACGTATTTTTTTCTTTTCTTCTTTCCTTCTCTGTCTGAAGCACACAAAATTGTTTGTAGAGGAGAAAAAAACCCATATAAACAGTGTGATTCAGTACAATTAAAAACAGTTTGTTAAGAATATGGTTTTGGTATATGTGGAACCCAAATTTTTTCTCTCTGTCACTCTTCGGTGCAGACAGCATTAGCTGAGGTTGCTCTGGGATTTCCATTATACACCACTCTTTTTTACTTCTTCTTTTTTTTTTTTTTTAAATTCTGTCTGTAAAAGCCTTTAAATTATTTTCAGCTGAAATTACATGTCTTTTCTTTTATACAAAGTCAACATTTTGCAAAAAAATTAATCAAACTCATACACCTATTATTTTAGTTTTATCAAAATTATGAGACTTATCAGATACAAATATTTCTCTGGTGGTTAGCCACAGCATGGAAAATCTCTTTATTCTCTTTTTTCTTTCTTCTTTTTATCCAGTTCAAGGGAAGGCAATGAGAACTTTGCTATCCTTCCACTAAAACAGAATCAAATCCCATCTCTTCAGCTGAAAAATGTTGTGACTCATTCTTGTGAACCAGACCAACCTGCAAATACAGACTGCCTTTAAATTTCACTTTAACTCCACAGTTGAAAGTGTAGTATGCCCACAGTCATATACATTCACTGAATGTGATCCTGTATGTCTGTGGCTAGCACAGCCACATGAATACATCTAATAAGTGTTAATTATGAGGTACTGTTTCATTCTGGAGATATATCATTGCAGAAGATTCCTTAAAAGAGTACAACTCTCTCAGCACTGAGACTGATGTGTTCAGGCCTGCTTTACTTGCCCAGGCAAACAGCACAAGGACGAATGCTTAGAATAAAAAATTAAAAGCCAACATGCTTTGAGTAACAATTAAATAGTGGTGGGCAGGTAGGGCTGCAGTTCTGATGAGCAGCTTAGGAATCAACCATCCACTGGGAATTGTCTGCATCAAGGGGCAAGACAAGGTGTCAAAGCTAAGGGCAGATCTCAGGGCTGGGGAGAGAGGAACAGGAGTGCTAGAGTCTTTGCTGGCCCTTGCATCTCTCAGTAACCTGCACCTCAGGCGCTTTTGCTTCCCAAGAAGCAGGATCAAGAGCAATGTATTTGCCCTGAGCCTCGGAGAAAAGTGTGGGGAGCCAGAAGTGGATGGGTAGAAATGTATGGGGTGGAGAATGAGGTGCCTCCATTGGACTCAGAGGCTCTTCCGTGGTCACCACACTGTTGTGAGTGTGGGTTTGGAATGCAGGATTGGTGGCTGCAACTATGGGCAGGTGCATAGACAGGTGCAAGACAGAAGCTTGCCAAGCAGGGCCTAACGTCAGCTTGACTAGGCTAGGAAGAGGAGAGTGAGTCTGCCTTTATTGCAGAGTGGGGACCACACCTTTATTTCTGTGTAAGGGAGAAGATGAGTTGCATGTGAGATTTGGAGAGGGTGGCTAGAAGTTGGGATGAAGAGCATTAGGACAGGCCACAACAGACAGTAGATGTAAGGGGCAAAGGAAGGGATAAATGCATACAGGAAAGAAAGGAGAAAGTGAACTAAAAATATTACAAACCACAGGTAGAGATAAAGTATTTGAAAGTTTTTTTTGTTCTTTCTTTTTACAGGAATAAAAAAATAGGGACATACACACACAGAGAGAGAGAGAGGAAATAACAGACCACATATTCTGAACAGAAGAATCAGTTTCCAGCCACAGTCTGATGAATGAAACATGTGGATGTGCCACTGCAGGAGCTCCTGAGGGTCAGGGGTACCACGGGAATTAAACAGAGGTTACACTTTTGCAGTCAAGGTGGTTTGTGGCAACTTCTGGCCTGTTAATGAACAGACATTTCAGAAATCTCCCAGAAAATATAAATATTCCTGTCATGATGTTTCCATCTAAATTTGCAGACACAAGAAGCTGAGGTGAAAGAACATCTGATGTTTGGATGCTTATGTATGTGTATGTATGTGTATATATATATATATATATATATCACTCTCCAGCTGGGGTTTTGCTCTTCTTCAGCAGAATCACTAGAGTGAGAAGTAGCTTTCACCACTGCAATATTCAAAGAAAGCAAACAAGATCAGATTCATCAAGCTGTTCCCTTAGCACAGCATGAACTTTAGCTTTAGAGTTTCTGAGAAGAAAATTGATCAGTCTCTTGAAAATAGAAACCCTTAGGTAATTAGAAAGATGGCTTTATTCAGAAGCCTTTGCTTTTAGCACCATTTACTGAACATTTGGGTTCGGGTAATTATAATCCTTGGCGAATAGGTTTCAGTGACTGACAGCCCCCAGCAATGTTTAGGTCTCAAACTCCCAGCTGCAGAGAGAAGTGAAACTGCACACAGAAGCAGTTTTTGTTTGAGTCTGCAGCAGCAAGGATTTGTGTGTGTATGTATGAATGTATGTCTGTAGCTTTTTTAGGTTTATCAGTTCCAAGTATAAGAGAGAGGTTGTGTGAGGAACATTTCCCTTACATCAGCACCAATACCACTTTTGGAGTCTTTAACCAATCAATATACTTCTTATGGATAAGCTGCTCCGAAAACTCACCAAACCATGTGAAAAATCCATTAACCTATACATACCATAAGTACAGAATAAAAACAAAAGGACAACCTTTTTTTCATCTCTTTAAATGAAAGAAAATAATTTGCAAAAATTAATGGATGTATGTAATGCTACAAGACTCTTATATATGATAAAATCTGTAACTATTCAGCAATAATATCTTTCTCAGCACAGTATGTACAGCTAGAAATAGAGTACTAGTGGATGTTCCTGGTTTGCAGTTTACTACAGAGATTTTTCATTTGGGGCAGAACCAGATGCAGTTCTTGTTCTGAATAGTCAGAGGTATTTCAGCACTTCTGGAATTTTCCACATCCTTTTGTTGCGAAAGAGCTGGGAGTTTCCACGTATTTTTTTGCTGAGTTATTTATTGTTCTTTTTCTTTCTAATCTGAATTCCGAATTTTCTGGATCATAAATGTATTTCTGATGCAATATATTGCCCATCAAGTTACTAATGTGTATATCTAATCTGACCAGCAAATTAAGTGAAGGGATTGATTTGATTAGTAGCTGCTCATTAGACTTTCTTTCCTCAAACAATATCTATGTTTTCTTACTTAAGATTTTATAATGTCATAAACAATGCAGGCTAATTCCTGGACGTGATTAAGTTTTAGATGAATGGATTACAATTTATTGTGAGCTGACTCTGAAACCATTTTGAGATTTTCATTGGTTGATCTGAAGATGGTTATTTAAGGTGAAATACTCATTCAGCAATTAGGGCAAAAGGCAATGGCCACGCATTCACTGGTGCCAAACTTCCTGTTCATACACAAAGTCCATGTTCAGGTTTCTTTCTCTCTCTGTGACCTCTATGCTTCACGTGGGCAGTCTCCCTTTCCCTGTACTGTGGAACACAAACTCTTCCTACCCAAGACAATTTTTTTTTTTTCAGATGAAAAACCACCTCCAGGCTTCCTATAGCACCTCCTGACTATGTAACATAGAAATGATGTATTGCAGAAAGCTACCGATGAGCCCAGGGATTTGTGTATGCTCAGAGCTCAGCTTCCCACAACACCATTTTCCCTGCATCCATTTATCCCTTAATTAGTGTCATGCCACATGAATGCCCATACTCTCCCACATTTTCTCTCCTCCTGAAAGACATTCCCAGAGTATTTAAATCCTTACAAACACAGGTCAGAAATTCTTGTTTGCATTTATTCTGCTTGAATGGTATAAACATGAAAAAAAAGTATGCTGGTCTGAAGCCAGAACAACTGAGGAGCAAGAATGAGTGCTGTAGCAAACAGTCCTTAGTGTTTAGGCTCACAAACATGTGGCAATTACTTGAACCTCATGATATATGAATTTCTGAGGCCATCAGACACCAAGTTCACATTCTGATGCACATCTAGCTATAAAAGCTTTGTATACATGTGAAGGTTCTTCTTGATGTTGTGTATGGTGATGCATATTGTGGTGATCAAAGGGCATTTGAACCAGAAAAGGTAAGGGACATCAGAAAAGAGGCAAATCAAGTTAGCAGGAGGTACTATGTGGGCAGAGGATAGGTAGGCCAAATAGCTGCTGAAACAGAGGATTGGACACCTGTGAAGGTGCTAGTGTCTCCAGCTGTTTACAACATCTGTATCATCTGCTTGAAGACTTTTATAATCCTCTGATGATAAACTTCCAGTGATCTTATGGGATTGCCTTATTTCTGCTCATCTGCTTCCCTCTCTTTTTCTTTTTCCTCATTTTTTTTCTGTGAAAAAAAAAATCCTAATTTTTGGTAAGCAAACATAAGACACTTCTTAAATTCGCAGATGGAGCACAAAGGGAATTCTGAGTATTTTAGTCGAGTTTTTCTAGGCAGTTGTAACACAATGCTGAGGTCAGCATGTGCAGGGGAAACTGCAGCAGAAGGCTGTCCCCACTGCCACGAGTACCAAAAAACTAAGTAAAGGGCAGCCAGAAGAAGGACCTTCATTTCAAGAAGGCTGACACATGCCAAGTACAGCCCATCATAATCCAAAGGATGAAGGTGTCACAGGAGATATGAGATTCCTAGGTGTCTTTATGGCTTGGGTATTAACAGGAACAGGACATACAGGAGTGAATACTAGGCAGTAGACACCAGATAATGGCAGCAATGCCAGCCCAAAACACCTCCACATACTTTCACTTTGCTCTGTGTTCAAAGGACCCCGAGGCTGAAGTATCTTAGGCAGAGCAAACAGAAACTACAAACATCACCAGAGTTTCCCTCTCTTTCCTTTCTGTAATAACAAGGAGATTGTGGGATTATCAGAAGATGGACCAGAAATTTATTCCATGCCACTGACTATTGAATTACAGTGTCTACCAAATCTACTCAACAGTGGTTTAAAATGCAGAAGATCAATAGATACTGTGATTTTACCCAACATGGAGGCCTGGATAGTGTTCAAAGGATTTTGATGGGCAACCAGCTCTATTTTTTTAGGAAGTACTGGGCAAGAAAAATAAGGGGTTTATTGTTACTAAATGAAATCTAACTGTTGCTGCTGAGAACTGTGAAATTGATTAAAAAGATGTTTTCTCTGTCTGCATTAAACATGTGCTATCTCTATCAACTTTGCTCATTAGCTTTTTGAGAAGCAAGGAATTTCTTGTTAATCAAACCCTGAAGGAGTGAGCTTCCAAGAACCACATATGTAATTATCTTAAGCATGCTATATTGCATATTCTAACCCCTCAACCAACTCATCTGTATATCTAAATACCAGTTTCTGTCTCTTCTGTAGAAAACCAGGCCTGGCCAGACAGAAGAAGGAAAGAAGGGTTACTGTAAAGTCATTTATCTCAGACCATCCATATGAGCGCCAGTGATAGCAGGCAGGCAGATGTGAGACTGGCCTGCAAGTCACAGGGCTCACAGAAGGAATTTAGTTTTGTGCACAGTGGTCTGGACTCTATCTGGTCACTATTCTGAAATCTCTCAGGGGCTCATGCAGAGAAGATGTGTGTCTGAAACCTTGCTGTGATGTATGCAGGTACCAGCACAAGCTGGGTACATGGAGAAGGAACAGCCAGAGCTGTGCTTTAGGAAACAGCAAAGCAGCAGGCAAAAGCCCCTGGATAGTCCCCAGAGGGTTTGATGTTCCTCTGCGGCAGCAATCCTGCTGTGAGGCATTGGAGTATGGAGTATCCTGGTGAATAGACCTGACACATAGATGCAATTCATATAGTCGTAAGCAGCACTACACAGTTAAAGTTTAGCTGTCCTAACCCTCCTTTCCTAGATGCTCAGTCCTATGGATGCTCTGCCACCATGGTCCCACTCATACTCTGTCTTAACACCGCACAGCACCCTGCATTTTACTCAAGTGTCCATGCCTGTGCTTGCTCCCCATGCTTGCTGCCTGTGTTTGCTGCTGTCTGCCCTGCAGCCACCCTCGCTTCCATTTCCTCAAAGCACAGCCTTGTATCTGCAGCTACCATCAGCCCCTAAGTGAATGTACTGTAGCCAAGCTCTACTGCTTTGCAGGGTTTTCCTGCCTCATGATGACTCTGGCAACACCAGCTCCTCCTATATGCCTCATGCCCCAGAACTGTTGTCCTTTTCCACTTCAAAAGCAGACTTTTTTTTTCTCCCAAAGTCTTCCTTTATTCTCCTCACTCCTATTTATTCACTTATTCTGTGTGGGGGGGAGGAGGAAGCAGTGGAATGCAACTGTGTTTAAAAGTTTGTGGATCATCATGAACTAGGCCTAAAGCATACAAGAAATACTCTCTTAATTTTCCATGGTTGTATTGAAAGCTCCATCTAAATCTTTTAGTAAGCATTTAGTACTTCTTGTTTTAGTGATTTAGTCTGGTACAAAGACCTTTAGCACCACTTAATTAGAGAAAAGCGAATTAGTCTCTGTGGGAACTATCTTTCTCTGTCTTGCTCCTTCTGTGTCTCTGAGTTTAAAGTAGTCTCCTTTGCTGTGCTTCAGAATCCATATACCAATTCTCCTCCACCATATTTCAGACAGAATAAAGGGCTATAAATGCAATATTTTAAAATTAAATGCTCTCTAGAGCACAAGAATAGAACACCAAAAGTTGGTGTTCTATTTTTTGCTATATGGAATTGTAGATAAATGTGATTGCTTTTGCATATATATTTCCTGTGTTGTTGTTATGCAAAACTTCATAAAAACAAACAAAAACAAACAAAAAAAAACCCCAAATAATGTATTGCTCATCTTTTTGTCAGTTCTAGCATATACATTTATGAAAAACCTGATTTGATTGACTTCAGTTGGAATCAAGANCAAACAAAAAAAACCCCCAAATAATGTATTGCTCATCTTTTTGTCAATTCTAGCATATACATTTATGAAAAACCTGATTTGATTGACTTCAGTTGGAATCAAGATTATTAACACCATAGACTATTTCACCTCTTTTGGGACAAAAGAAGATTTTGTCTATCTTAGCACCAGCACAGTGTACTGAAGAAAGTTTTTTGTTTTGTTTTGTTTTGTTTTTTTAAATGCCTTGCTACTTTTCTATTCTGGATCTTGTTACAACTCTTGTAGTTCAGACTACAGCAAAACACAAAACACCTTCACCTGTTCCAATGTTATCGGTCACTCACCATTACTACTGGTCTACACAGATTCCCACAGATTCTGGTCTTTACTGTAAAGGTGCCTTATTAGTTGTTGTGCACAGAAAACACTGTACATATTGGCAGTGTGTATATCAGTAGACCATTAAGCTGATAAAACCCTTCCAAAGAACAATCATCAGTACTTAAATAAAACTGTATTACAGTAGGGTAGTTCCCACAAAAGATGACAGTCTTTCAGCCTTATATCTGCATGTGCTTGTATATATCACCAGCTTCAGCTGCTAACACAGATGGTGTGCCAGCATACCAGGGGTGAGGCTCAACTCAACCTGCTGTTTACAAATAGAGAAGGGCTGGTGGGAGATGTGGTGGTCAGAGGCTGTCTGGGGTGCAGTGACCACAAAATAATAAACTTTTCAATATGCAGTGAAGCTAGGAGGGGCATGAACCAAGCATTCACATTTGACTTCTGGAGGGCAGACTTCAGCTTGTTCAAAGAACCTTGGGGAAAAGCGAGGTACCTTGGGAAAAAGCCCTTAAAAACAAAAGAGTCCAGGAAGGTTGGACCTACTTCAAGAAAGAAATCTTGAAGGTACAGGAACAGGCTATGGCAATGTGCCAAAAGCAGAGCTACCAGGGAAGACAACCAGCCTGGATGGGCAAGGGACTTGTGAAGGAATCAAGGAGAAAAAAAAGAGCATATCACCTTTGGAATGAGTGGGTCGTAACTCAGCAAAAAATTAAGGATGTTGCCAGGTCATGTTGGAAGAAAATTAGAGAGGCCAAAGCCCAGGTAGAACTTAGACTGGCCACTGCTGTGAATGATAACAAAAAATGTTTTTATAAATATATTAACGACAAAAAGAGGGGCAAGGATAACCTCTACTCTTTATTGGACAAGGAGGGGAATGTAGTGACTAGAGATGAGGAAAAGGCAGAGGTACTTAACACCTTCTTCACCTCAATTTTCAATAGCAAGGCAGGTTGTCCTCAGGACAGCTGGCCTCCTGAGTTGATAGGCGGGGTCAGGAAGCAGAACAGCCCCCCCAGGAGGAAGCAGTTAGAGTCTTACTGAGCCTCTTGGATCCTCACAAGTCTATGGGACCAGACAGGATCCATCCTAGGGTGCTGAGAGAGCTGGCAGATGAGCTGGCCAAGCCACTCTCCGTCATTTATCAACAGTCATGGCTCACTGGAGAGGTCTCTGAAGACTGGAAGCTGGCCATTGTGGTGCCCATCCACATGAAGGGTAGGAAGGAGTACCCAGGAAATTACAGACCTGTCAGTCTGACCTCAGTGCCATGCAAGGTAATGGAACAGGTCATCCTGAGTGTAATCACAGGGCACCTACAGGATGACCAGGGGATCAGACCCAACCAGCATGGATTTAGGAGGGGCAGGTCCTGCTTGACCAACTTGATTTCTTTTTACGACCAGGTGACCTACTTGATGGATGTGGGGAAGGCTGTGTATGTAGTCTACCTGGGCTTCAGCAAGGCCTTTGACACTGTCTGCCATAGCAAACTTCTGGCAAAGCTGGCAGCTTGTGGCTTGGACAGGGGCACTCTCTGCTGGGTTAAGAACTGACTGGAGGGCTGGGCCCAGAGAGTGATGTTGAATGGTGCCACATCCAGTTGGCAGCCAGCCACTAGCTGTGTCCCCCAGGGATCAGTGCTCGACTGAGCCCTGTTCAATATCTTTACTGATGGTCTGAACCAAGGGATTAAGTCCAGCAGCAGTTAGTTTGCAGGTAACGCCAAGTTAGGAGAAGGTGTCTATCTGTTAGAGGGCAGGAGGGCTGTGCAGAGGAACCAAGAGGCCAATAGCCTGTATATATATAATTTTTGGCTCCTGCCAACAAGTTTCTGAACTAGTGTTTGTATATCTAGGGCATGAATTCACTTAAAAGTATGCATAGGTATTATTTACTATGGGTTGTTCTGCAGATGTAGTATGTTTTCATAATTTTATTTATTCAAACATGTTTCTCAAAAACTAGAAATCAAGCATGCAGTCTTCCATTTGATTTTTAAGCTGATGAACACAAAATGGTTAAGCTGCTCAGTCTTATAACTCAACAGCAAATCGTTTGAGTTTAGAACTTAGTACCCTAAGTGATCTGCCCCTTTTGTATGAACACGGGCAGCTCACTTTCAGACAAGAAGGAAACAGCTGTGTTAGGGGCTACATTTGCAGCTTTGTACCGAGGAAGTTTTATATCGATCCCTTACCACTCAGCCTATGCACTGAAAGAAGATTGTGCTGGTTTGAGGCTAATTAGAACATTTTAATAGACAAAATTACACTATAGGTTGTGAAAGGAAAACATCATGATGTCTACTTCACTCATACGCTTGCTGGAGAATTGTTTGGGAACACTAACCAAAACAATAGATAAGTCAGTCTCTCTCTGTCGCTTGCTGGAACAGGAGCTGCTGGTGGGATCTAGCAGCTTCTGGGCTCTGGCTCCTCTGCTGATTAATCCTCACTAACCACTTTTCTTCTAACCCTCCTGGCTGATCCTCCTAATTTACCTTACACGTAAGGCAAACCTTGGGGAAANATAAAAAAAATGAATGATTGTTTATTTAAAGACAAGAATTAAATATTCTGGGGTGCTGTAGGAGTTTAATTGCCACTGCAACTACTAACCAGTGTCTGTGCAGTATCTGCACTATCTGCTGCTGTCACATGGTTGTGACTCTGTGCTGGAGTCTGGGGTTACATCCATTCCTGAGGTTGGATTGTAAAGTAGAGACAGAAGGGAAAAGATTAAGATCAACTGATACTTGGCCTATTTCCCATCTCTTTCTGAAGAGATTTATGCCTTGGAGTAAAGAAGGGAAATGCAATCCTTACTTGAGTGGGTGCACCTTGGCAAAACCAAAGAGCAGGTTTGGGAAGTGTGCTGGTTTGAGGCTAATTGGAATATTTTAATAGAGAAAATTACACTATAGGCTGTGAAAGGAAAACATCATGATGTCTACTTCACTCATACGCTTGCTAAGAAATTGTTTGGGAACACTAACCAAAACAATTGATAAGTCAGTTGCTCTCTGTCGCTTGCTTGAGCAGGAGCTGCTGGTGGGATCTAGCAGCTTCTGGGCTCTGGCTCCTCTGCTGATTAATCCTCACTAACCACTTTTCTTCTAACCCCCTTGGCCGATCCTCCTAATTTACCTTGCACGTAAGGCAAACCTTGGGGTAAGGTACAGGGGTGGGGAGAAGGTGGAAGGGTGGTTGGGAGCCCCTCCTGGGGTCTCTGATTCCTGGGAGGGGAGTTGTGTTGCTGTATTACCTTTTACTTGTATATTTCTGTAAATATTCTGTATATAGTGTAAATATCTGCTGTACATTGTGCAAAGCTGTAAACAGAGCTTCATCATTTAACTTCCAGCCGACTGAGTGCTAGTCTGGGTCATTTTACAAAGTGTGGGGGGGTGGGGAACTCCCAAACCTTCACAGGAAGCCACTGTGCACTCATGCCCCATCCTGTGCAATCTGTACAAGAACTGCCTGTGCTTCAGTCCTTGTTAATTGAGACAGACAGAGATAGGATTTTTAGAAATGAGTCTGACACATCACATTCCCTGACGGTGGCCAGTGCCAAGTCACTTTGACTTCTGCTGTTTTCCTATCAGTCTAGACCTCATCCCAAGGTTATCTGAAGATCACAGTGGACCATGATCATCACTTCAGCTAGCCTGAAGAGACGATCTTTGTTCAAGTATTTTTGTGAAGTGACTTCCTCTCTGATTATATCTGTCCTCTCGGAAAGCTGCCATATTTATCTTGAAAATTATTGGCTAAAAGTAATCATATTGATTTGGGATCCTGCATTTATTTGGTTTGTGTTGTATATCCCTTCATGATTTCACTTCCGATTTCCAAACATTCAGCACTGCCTTTCTGCTTCCTTCCACTTTACAGTTTCTAGTCCATTTCAGTCACCTCCTGTCCCTTTCTCAAAGTTTGATCAAGCCCTAAAAACATGCCAGAAGTAGCTCCAAAAGGGGGAGGTCACAGGCCATTCCACAGGGATGGAATGGTCAAGTGTCTGTCACTGAACAGAAATCTCACCCTGTGCAGTTAAGCAGTGCTACGGTCTGGTGAGGAAAAGCTACATGAAAATTTGTGTTAACATTTCATCCTAACCAAGACTGCCTGCAGCACACAAGTCTTGACTCCTCTCAAAAGTTTTAATTACAGATTTCTTCATTACTAGGAGAGTTGCTAGGCCATGGGATCATGAGACGTCTGCTTTACTTGCCCAGATCTGCAGAGCTTTCTACACTGCTACGCAGCTGCATTCTGTCATTCACATCCCCTGGATTATTTTTTCTTTCTGTACAAATTTTGATTACACATAAACCAGCACACTATTTAAAATAACAGTTATGGAAAAAGAAATCAGAGCATCAGTGAAGCTGACTACAGCATGCTGATTTGAAAAACAAATTTTATGAGACAGCAGATTTGTTAAGTCACTTACTTCTATTGGACCTCTGGTTACAGCAAGCAATATGACCTAAGAAGAAATGTGTTCACAGTTCAGCAGATGCTGAATCATAGTGGACACCTTCTAACTAGCATATTTCATTCCAGTATATATAAATTGGCAGTTGTCATTTTCCCTGAAGTGGTAAGTCATGAAATGTACAACTGTAAGAAAGTCAGAGAACAGAATCTTACTAAGTATTAAGTTTGAGGAAGTATTTGTAAAACTGTCACAGTGAATTCATTCATGGCCTTCATTCAATCATCGCACACAGAGAAAATCTTGTCTCTGGATGTAGCAATGTCTCAGCCTCCACACCCACGCCTAACGGCAGAGAACAATCCAGTCTGCAGGCCAGTGCTACATCTTAGTCACCAGCTGCCTTTATGTTTGAGCTATAGATCTATGATCCCTTTTTAACAGCAAAGGAGAGGAACAGTAACTGAAAATGAGCAATGCTGCAAGTGTTTTAATCTGCCTGGCACCAAAGGCCTCAGCCCAACTGCAGACCGTTACACAAAATGAGCTCCATAAACGAGCTCGGTTCATAGCGCCACTCAGAGTAAAGCAGCAATGAGTCATACCTGTCTTCAGCCTACAATGCAGTCAACATCACAGGATCCTCATTTGCAGAGAACCAAGGCAGGGTACAACTAAGTACCAAGAACTTGTTTGAACGGAGGCAAGTTTCATGCCTAAAGCTTGTGCTGATGAGAAAAGGAGTAGATTTCATGTTCAGACCATCTTCCTTAGGTCTCTGATCTAAACTCCAACTACTCATAGATAATGCAGGAAAGATAGTGTTTGATGTCTCTGCTTGTCTTGCATAAAAGATGAGTTAAAGTGGTTTCCTTCTGTGAAGACAAAGCTTCTGTAAGAAAAGCTATGTTATGTCATGGCAGAATGACCTGGCCTACCCTTGTCCCTGGTGAAGGCTGTGATGGCTGCGCCATCTGCCTTAGAGAGACTAGCTCACCCAGGTACAGGGAGACTAAGAGCTGGGATTTTTGAGAGAGAGCTGCCTTGTGAGGAATGGCTGAGCTGACCTGAGGCATTTTAGTATGGAGAGGAGAAGACTGAGAGGAGATATAATAAACAAATATAAATATATGAAGGATGAGTGTCATGAAGGAAAGAACAGCCTCTTCTCACCTGTGCCCTGTGACAGGACAAGGGGTAATGGATGTAAACTACAGCACAGGAAGTTCCACCGCAACATGAGGAAGAAATTCTTTACCATAAGGGTCACAGAATACTGGAACAGGCTGCCCAGAGAGATTATGGAGAGATTATGGAGTCTCCTTCTCTGAAGACTTTCAAAACCCTGGATGCATTCCTGTGCAACCTGCACTAGATTATATGGCTCTGCTCTAGCAGAGGTGTTGGACTCAAAGATCTCCAGAGGTCCCTTCCAATCCTGTGAGCCTGTGATTCTGTGATAATGATGCTATGACTGCTCACAGACCTCTGGAAAAATAGGTGAACTTGCCCCTTTGCCAGGGCTCAGGTGGTGCATGAGGGCTACCAGTCCCTGGGGTTTCTCTCCCTACCATGGCCTTGAGGCCCTGTGATGCAGCAGGATAGGTAGCATGGACACCTTGGGGATTAAGACATCCTGCGACATGTTCTGGAAAGGACAAGAGAAAGCTCTTCACACTCTTATCTTTGCACATTTATTGAGGGAGCTGTCTATAAAGCTGTGGATCTGTGCATCTGTTAACACACCTGGAGAAAAGAAAAAGATACATTAAATTTCCATTAAACTGACAAAACAGCAGAGGGTCTGCCTCTTCTGAGAGTCTGGAACAGAACTTGAAGCTACTCTATCCTCTGTGCAAATAGTAAAACAACAGGTTGCTGTGAAGCTGGGTTGTGCTGCTGCCACCAGTTTGCTTCAAGGCAACAGGGATCTGCATGAGATACAGTGTTTTTAAAAGCTTGCATTGGGCCACAACTTGGCCACAAAATCAAGACTAAAAATCTGTTTGCAGTGCTTTGGGTAGCAGCTCCAACCGTCATGGCGACAGACTGGAAAGCTGGGCACACAGATGTGCACAGCTTCCCATGTCCAGGGCTAGAACATTTTATCTGGGGAAGTGTGGGGACAACTCAAGAGGCTGGAACCTGCTAAGGAAGATGAAGGCTTGAGAATTCTAGAAGAGTCTGGTCGTTTGCCTTCACTGAAGCAGTGTTGGGCTGTTGAGCCGTCCTGGCTCTGTTGTTAGTAAAGGGAAAGGTCCTGAATAAACAACTGATCAGTAACAGACACTGTAACATCGCTTTACTTACTGCAGGGGTTTCCCACTCAAAACATATTTCAAAAGAGTGAATTATTTATAATTCATACTTTCTAAACCCTTATACACTTTGGTTTTTCCTTACTCATTCTCGGTGTTGTGTGCATAGCTGAGCTCACCATTAGTACCAATTAAGTTTTGCCAACTTCCCAGAACAGTGAATTTGGCCTGTTTATTGCTCCTGTCCACTCCCAGATACCACTGTTGAACACACATTTTCAGGCAAATATTTCAGAGTTCAGCATTATACTGTCTAACTTCAGCTAGAGGAAGTGACAGAGAGCAGCTTTAAGATAAAGGAGGAATATGTGTGGAAAGGACAAATTCTGAGCACCTGGTTTGGTTTGCTTTTAGCTCTGGTCAGCTGCTACATTTCAGACCTAGGAAAGGTGCTATATGCTAGAAAACTTGTCTAATCATTTCCAGCCATGCCATTTAGTCTAATAAAGACATTTTATGGGAGGAAATCAGAGTTACAGAATAGCAAGGCACCCTGCTCCCATTGCTGCTAGATTGTCCCTTCCCTGTAGCAAGATGACCCTGAGGAAAAAACAGGGAGACATGAACACAAAACAGAGGTGGCTATTTCTGAAGGCAGCTCAAAACAAGTGTCATATCTTACTCATGTCCTTATAGTACCATGGTTATAGCAACACTTTTACTGATATATTTCAATCATGTCATCCACTTGCTGTTATTCTTGTGAGAGGACTCACATTGCCACCGCACAGCTTCAGCATGTGCAACTAGAAATAGCTGTGTATGTATGAGTGAAAATTTCCAAGGGCAATACACAAGGTGCTTCCTCTTTTCTTTCATAACAAGGGTGTTTTTGGCAACTTACAGGCACAAAAAATCTGTGTGAAAATCAACATAATAAGTTTATAATTCTTAAATGCATTTCTTCTAATATGCTCAATAAATGCAAAAGATAGTCACAAAAACATCTTAAACAGGACATAAATAATCCTTATATTATATGAGAACACATCTTTAAAAGTGCAGAACTGCTACAATTAATCTGCTTGTAGAGGAAGATTCCTTGAAAAGCAATTAAAGTCTGCAAAATAAGCCCAAGTGTTGAAAAGCTGATCAATTCAAAGCCTGTGATTTGTTTCCTAGAGACTTGAATCCATGCCCAAATGCACAAAGCCATACACATTCACACACAAATCTAAATATTTTTGTTAAAAACAATATTTCTATGATTGAGTATTTTTGAAATGAAATACTCTGGACTGGTCCACCAAAAGGAAATTGTGGAGAACCTCAACACCATGAAATGTGTTTGCAACAATCCTTTATTATTAACTCCTGATGGTGCATCTGGTTTACAGTATTCAATAAAGCCTTTTATAGATTTTGATTCTTTCTTACAGTGAGCTAATGCTTCTTGCTGTAGGCTCTAGAGGTACACCCTTTCATTTCCTTGTTTTCTATGTGCTGCTGTTGTCCTCAAGCCAGGGTTTGCTCTTATTTGCTTCTGCTTTTGTGAGGATCAAACTGTTGGTTTGTTGCTTTTTTGCTTTTTTTTTTTTTTTTTAATAATTTGGTCTTGAGTTTGTGTTTTTAGAAATGCCTCTAGTATTTCACTTTATAGAACAAGCCACTTTCATAAAACTTGTGAAGACCAGTGGGGTTTTCAGCAGTCACACTTCACACATATTTGACTGCCTTCCATCTTCTCTTTAACAAAATGCTTCTCAGCAGTCCACTACTTGACACAAATTACTTTTTTTGCTGTTTTTCATGTTATTATCTTTTCATTAGCTTTAAGAACTCCTCAGAAGAGGAACCATTAAAATAATACTATCTTTCAGATAAACTGCAGCTATCTCCTCATGCTGTACCCATCCATGGGTATATATGGATGTATAAGGGTATACCATGGGAAAACCCGAGCTTCAATCACTGGAGATTCAGACTGGATTCTCAGGTGAGCATGTTGATAAACATCATATTTAAAAGAAAATTTAACCCCATTCCTTAAAAATCTTGAATATTTAAAGACCCTGAAGTCTTCCTCTAGAAGAGCAAACTCCCTGCAAAAATACATGTGAACTCACTTTCTGCTTGCTGCCTCACTGTTGAATGTTAGGAACCTGTTAATTACCCTACAAGTAAAACATGGCCATGTTATTTGTATAACTGCACATTTTGCTAATACAGGATGATTTTCACTCAATCCAGCCTTCTACTATATTGTGAGACAGTCATTTGAGCAACACAGATGTGCCTAAGCCTCCTACTTATGTCTAAACACAGGTATTCATCGTGAACTGTCTTACTGTGTCATCAGGGTTGAAACTCATTCTGGGGACTCAGTGGGGTCTCTTAGCCAGACCAACTGTAGTTTTCCCATCCCCACCTGGGCTGTTGTCCAGACATCCCATGCAGGTTTTTGGCATAGACACAGGCATGCTGAGCTATCAATTTTCAACATAATCATGATTCGTCACCGTAATTGAAGAGACTGTTCCTACTGTGTGCTGCAGTAAAGGCCTTTGCCACCAGAAAGGAGATTAGCTCATATTTACCCAGTTTGCTGACAGCTACATCGCTTGGATGATGCTCAGTATCTTCACTGAAGAAGGTTTTGTGCAAATCAAAGGAGCCATTTACAAAGCACTTACAAAACAGTTCCAAGAGGTTGTTATAAATCTTGCATCTTTTGCCTAGACAGAGCTGTGCTGGAGATGAATCAGCCTGGTTTGACAGAAACGGTTGTCAAGATCACAGCCAAAGTGGCTGTTAAAAACTGCTTTTGGCAAACTCTGTTCCTTACAAATGAGCTCAGTCTCTCAGAGGCAGTGCTGCTACCTTTGCTAGGAAAACTGCTTTTGCTAGCTCACCACTAAATCTCTGGCCAGGAAATCTTTGTATCAAGGGAGTAAGAGATTGTTTTGTCCTGCCACTGTATGATGGCTTCTCTCCATCCTAGCCCCTCTGGGTGCCCCTGGTTCCAGAAAGAGATGTTGTTCTTCTCGCTCACCTTTACATCCAGATGAGTAGTGGCAACACCCCTTGAGGACATATGAAAAGTGTCCATGACTGCAAATTGTAAAATAAATTGTGTCTTCCATTGTTACCAACATGGACATTGAGTAAAGTGTCATGCTTTAAACTCTTCTCTTTGTTTGGTTTCTTGTTTGATGATGTGTTTTATCCCCTGAACCAACTCTTAACTCAAGAAATTGTTTCTCAGTAATTTTCTTAAGAATCATCAACATAATTCACAAATGACCTTCCAGAGGTCAAGAATAATCCTCAAATATAGTCAATGGCTGTTTTGTTTTGAGTTCAGTAATCTGTGACCTTAGTTCCTCCTCATTTCCCTTCATTCCTTCCTCAACACTCCAGCGCAAGGTTGAAATCGAATTGCTTTGCATGTGGACTACATGGACATGCTCCCAATGACTGTGAATCAGACCTTGAGAAAGGTGGAGATTACAGACCCATAGCATGCATCATCATGTGTGGGACAAGCAGCTCTGACAACATAATAAAAGACTGAGATAATGCAATTGTTTTTGATAAGGAACTGTGTAGACATTGATGAAAAATTATCTACAAAATTTGTATTCTGCATATCTCTAGGAGCACTGCTGTCTTTCTGCAGCATTAGAAGCTAACCCTCCATGTTCAGACAGAAGGGGACCAAGGACAGAATGTTTCTGATGGTGCAGTCTCAGAGACACGTCACCTAACATTTGGTAGCTGTTGTAGCTGCTTTCAAACCACATCTGTTTTTCAAGTACTCTTCATTCAAGTAGCTTTCTGAAAATTAAGATACCTAAGCAGAGGTTTCTGCTTACCCTAGCAAACTCCCCTTGCACAGGGAAGCTGCAATTCTGAGCCTGTACATGTCTGTCTGGTCCTCCTCTGTGTAATTGTGTCCCTCTGGTTCTGATCCCAACAGCTACAACAGCACCAGGAAACCATCTTTGTGCACTTGCACAAAAAAAGTAGTGCTTAAGAAGCCCATGGGCAGCTGATGAATTTGGGGGTATTTTGTGATAAAAACATTTATGTTTATTAAAGACCACAAAGAAGCCTTTAGGAATATCCTTGAAGGAATTTTGCTGATGCAGTTTGTTTTGTTCCTTCCTAATTGGAAGGAGGCCATGCTATCAGCATTTGTGCCCAATTGCACAGACTGTTTACCTGCTGTGAGAGAGCTGCAGCTCTCTGTATTTTAGTCAGAGTTTCTAATACCGTTATTTTCTGAGGACACAGCCAACAAAAATATCAAAGCTGCCTGAGGTTAACATGATGGTACCTGCCCTCAGCTTTGTTCTCCAGCTATAAGAAGTTTTGTGGTTACACAGGGAAAATCTCTCAGTTCTTGAGAGTTTAAACTTTAGTTTAGCAGACATTAAGGGGAACATATTTATGCTACCAAAGGTTATTTAAAGAGTGATGATCGTTTCAAGAGCAGAGTCTTGCTTTCCAAGCCCTTCTGAGAACCTCTGCTTAAGTTCTGGATGACTTTATCTGAGAAGCAGCTCCAAAGGGCTTAGATAGCTCTAGTCAGCATACATCAGCAGCAAAAAGTAGGACTGAGAAGAACCAGATTCTGTTTCCAGATGTTCAGCAATACCTTCAGCAAGCACAGTCCAGTGAGGCCAGGAGCCCTCTGACCTGAAGTTGAGTGAAACATGGTCATGGAAAAGAAGTCCCTGTCTTGGAAGACAGGTAGATCTTAAGTGACTAGGCAACAAGGAACACAGGTCTGTGATTCACTACATTTCCTTGGAACTACTTAGCTTTGCTAGGATTGGCTCATTACAGGAAATGAGAAAAAGTTATTTTTGATACAGAAAGATGAGGAAGAAGGAAGCTAACTGAAACCAGAGAAACTGGAAACTCTTGTTTAAAGGGTATGCTTTCAAAAAGCTTTTGTTTAATTCAACATGAATGCTATCATCAGTCTTTTAGTGACTATTCTCAATAAACTGATAATATAGTCTCCAAAGCACTCAGAAACATGCCTACATTTAGATATTCAACGCTTATACATAAAATAGGATATATGTGTTTACTAACCCACTACATTACACTTCCAGAGTGAGGGAGGTTTGTGTTTGGTTTTCATTTTGTTTTATTTTTGTTTTGTTTTTTTAATCAGGTTGCTCACAGCCTTTTTTCCTTAATTAATTATCAAAGTATCACAGTATCACCAGGGTTGGAAGAGACCTCAAAGATCATCAAGTCCAATCCGTTACTGCAGACCTCAAGACTACACCATGGCACCAAATGCCAAAGACCAA
>VWZE01005854.1:268239-320492 GCA_013396675.1 Eubucco bourcierii
CCATCCCCTTGGACTCTGCCCATCTGTGCAGGCGGTCGAGGTTCCGCTGCAGAGCCCTTCTGCCCTAACCCAGCAACATCAGCCCCCACCTTGGTGTCATCTGCAAATTTGCTGGTGACTGACTCGATGCCCTCGTCCAGATCATCAGTGAAGATGTTAAAGAGGATGGGGCCCAGTACTGATCCCTGGGGGACACTGCTAGTGACCGACCTCCAGCTGGATAAGTACATGCATGTTGTCTGCATCTGTGATGGCAGAGCCCCGAAACAGGCTAAGAAATGGGGAAGTGGCTGAAATTCACTGAAGGCCACCACTTACTCACATGTTCCTGTTTGAAACAGGTGGATCTGGAGGGAGTTATTTTGAGCTTAAGTTAATGCTGACCTCAGCTGAAATAATTCGCCCTCTCACTTTTCCTCTGATACAGAGTCAAGAGGGAGTTGTCTGACTGCTGTGTGTGATTGTACACATCTGTCAACAGAACCGGAGATTTGAATGCAAAATGTAGCACTCGGGAAGGCTTGTGTGGTTTTCTGACACTCCCTGAAGGACATGAGGACCATAAACCAGTGAATGGATTACAATGAGGCATAAATAGAGCATTTTTATATGTGACAGATGTGATCCTGCTCCAGCACTGCTTACGCTATTTAAAGGAAAATGATCTCTGTTTCAGACCAGCTCTCTGAACTTTGAATGAGGAAATAAGTCATAAGCATTTTTCCACGTGAATAAATGTAAACCTCCTCTGAAAGTGGTTCGCCAGCATTGTTTGGAAGGAAGCTGGCCGTTATCTCTCATAGAGCACCCCTTCCCCATGAGCAGAAGATGGAGGAGGGACGGCAGGCTTTTGTGTAGCTTTCCTCTCCCATCGGGGAAGGTTTTCTTTGCTGCCCTAGCTTGCCATTCAAAGCCTGCAGCATCATAAGCCAGCCAGGTTGTACCAGAGTTGTGAGGAATAACATCTCAATGCCAAAAAAGCAGGTGTGAGACATGTTCCTCTCTTGCACAGACATATGCTACAGAATGTTACAACCTTTCCCACTGAATATCTTAATATACAGTCATTAGGCAGGACAGAGTGAAGAATATACATATGGAAAATGTCTCTTATTTGGAGACAGGAGCATGTTCTTTCCCTTTGATGCTGACATGTGCAAGGAAATTCTGGTATGTCAACTCCAAACTTCCAATCACAATTTCATAAAGAGAAGGTAGGAATTTTAGTAAATTCTAGACTAGAAATATTTTTTAAAGAATTATTCCCAGAAATGACACGTTTGGATTCTAGATGACTGTATCTGGATTTCAGTCCACTCATAAATCCTACTGGGAAAATAAATTGGAAGATGAAGACTGGGAGTTAAGGCTGTGCTAAATTAAGGTAACATGGGCATATGACATTGAGTTAGCTCACTCCTTTGGACAACCTCTTATGTACTCACAGCTTTTGAGTCAGGAAGGAAAATGTGCATGTCAAAGATCTGGTCAAGGAGATGCAGCAGAGTAGAATACTCATAAGCATAAATAGCAGGATTCCAGCATTTTTGAACTGCAGTTTTACTTTGCTTTTCACTACAAATAGAGCCTGATGAACTCCAATGAAATCTAATATATTCTAGACTCTTTAGCCAGTTAAGATGCAATCACAGACACTGATTCACTGTGGGAAACAAGCACACAGAGTAGCTGGTGGATGGGTTTAGGTAGCTGCCTCTTGTATTACTAGGCAAAAACTAGTAGAATTTAGGCAGGACCAAATAATTTTGTCACTGCAAAAGACTAATTAAAGGAACCATATTGGTTAAGGGCTAATTATCTGCAGGTTTTTGAAAGTTTCAAACATTGAGATTAAGAATTATGTCTATTAAGATTAAACCAGGAAACTTAGAATTTTGAATGAACTTCAGAAAAACAAACAGGCCAAGACCCACGAGTCCAGGCCATGTGGTCTGTGAAGTAAACTTTCATCGGAAGAGAGGAAGCTTGATTTCTTGGGATATTAAAATCCAAAACTTAGAAAATGGGTTGTATAAAACAGACACACATTGTTGTACAAATGAAACAGATGAAGTGCATGGCACAACAGGACTTTTTTCGTCTCTGTCTCTACTAATCTTTAGCTACAGAGACATCTCATACTGACATATCCAGTTATTTTGTAGACTTGATCTTTTGATACAGACACATAGATATGCCTCACCAAATTCCTCTCTTCCTCTTGGCCACTGTAGCTTAGGTTTCTATACAGTTCGCACCATGCACTGCAGTTCTGTTCCCAGCTGGGGAGCTGATTGATGACTTCCAGGTCAAATAAATTCAGCAGTGTCTAACAGCAAAAATAACACACTGACGCAAATCTGTACACAGTTATTCAGCTACCACTGAGTCCGTGCTCAGGCTCAGTCCTATTGCTTGTGCCACCCTTTCTGGATGCTCCGTGTGCATGCAGGAACAGAGATGTGGGCACTGGAGCCACACTGCCTCCAGCTGTCATGTTTATTCTCTACTTTCTTAGACTTTCACCTCCACTATTCACATCCTGAATGTGCAGTCTTGGGCTTTCCCTCAGTGTTGCCTGGAGAAGTAGAGAAGATATTACTGACCTCTAATTTCTAATGAAGCCAATGGAGACAGACATTGTTCCTTCCCTGTGGTTCTGCATGTCCTAGAGTAAGGACAACTTTTAAATGGAGTATTCCTT
Source organism: Eubucco bourcierii (assembly GCA_013396675.1). Taxonomy (NCBI): domain Eukaryota; kingdom Metazoa; phylum Chordata; class Aves; order Piciformes; family Ramphastidae; genus Eubucco; species Eubucco bourcierii. The sequence continues at coordinate 270,944 of VWZE01005854.1, forward strand.
ACACCTATTTATCAAAGATTAGGTTTGTGCAGCATGGGCTATAATTTACACAATTTCATGGTGATATAAGACAGATGCTACTGACTGTGAAGCTTTGAAACCTAGTGGACTTGTAAAATTTCCACAAAGAAATAAGTAAACTCTGCCATAATTGTCAACTGCACAAGTTACTTCCCACAGTGTACTTAGTCACCACTGCCTCAGTAGTCAGAAAGCAATGCAAACTTGTAAGTAAGTAACTCAGCTATGGGTTTGGAGCAAAAGGAACACCGAGGATAAAAGGACCTGAACTGAGAATCTCTCCACATTTGGGTAGGTTACCAATCTGGGGAAAGGGAGTTGGAGCCTAGCAAGGGCATTGAAGCAAAGGGATCTCAACAACAAACTGCATAAATGCATTGGCACAAGTAAGAGTTTGTAAACCATCTACTCATATTACAAATGACACAGAGAAACTTTTAAAAGCAAATCTATTTTACTGTGACTTTAGAAGATTTTCTTTTATTTTATGGATTTCGAGAAGGTTTTTTTTTTAGCTTGAACATTAAAGAAAGATGTTTTGTTCCCTGTTTTTCTAGTTCCTGTATGCCAGAGAAAAGTGTTGGCTTTGATTGGAAACAATGTAGAGGAACATTTCAGTTTGGAATTATAGCAACAGAATTTGACTGGCATCACTTTGCAAAATGTTGTACATCAAGATCAAAAATCCACTTTAAAAAATACTGGACCTATTCAAGCTGCTCAGCAATGGCAGTAAGATGGAAAAGAAGAAAAGTAAAACCAACTATGTCTGATTTCCCTTGTCCCTTAGTAGAGGGAATAGCAGTCATGAATTTTCCCATTGACACCCCACTATCTCTCCTTCCCTGGTCCAGGCTCAGCCTGCCAGGAAAAAGATCCCTGCCTTTAATCCTGTGCCCATCTCCACTATGGGAGAACTACTGAAACTGAAGATTGTCAGGGACCAAGTGGCCAAAGTGGCTGAGAGGGATGGGAGGAAGGACCTGGGTAGGCCAAGATGGGGGTCAGAGAGAAGTTCTGACCTCCGTGCATCATGTGACACCCAGCAGGACAAGGTCAGAGGGCAGCTGGTGCATCTCCCACCTAACATTCAAAAGGGTTGCATGTGCAGCTTGAGGGAAGCACACTTGGTGCAGAAAATAGGAAGAGGTGAGAGGAGAGGGGTCCTTTCCACCACTGTGCAGGTGCTGCACCTTCTGCATTTTCTGCATTGCTATCTGGGGCCGGATCCTGAACAGTGGTAGTTTTTTGTGAAGAATCAGGGTGGGAATTTGGCTCTCTGTAATTAACTATCACTTCTTCCCTTCATGCATTTGCTTTGTCCTCATCATGCAGTTATTTACAAGGGAAATCAATGAAGTTGTTCAGGAGAGGAGAAAATGCTCAGCTAAGATGAAGCGATGGTCTTCCTTGAGATTCAGCTTCTTCCTTGCCCAGTTAAGATCGCGGTGGGAGAGTTGCTTGCTCAGCCATGCTCAGTGGTATGTCTGCAATTGTTCCTTAACCTCTCTTTACCTCCAGGACTAGACAACCAGCTAATATTGGATCCCTGGAGAGAACTGGCACTGTGCAGCTTTGTCCTTTTAACCTTTTAATGCTCTTCCAGTTTAAGCTGTTTGTGGCAAGACCCAGGTTTAAATTACTGAACACAGATGTCACAAACTGCTTTTCAGTATGCTCTACTGATGCCTGGAGCTGCTGACAAGACCTGAAAAGGTGAGATTTAAAGAAGGGTTTATTTTGAACAAGCTTTAAACTACTTTCTCCTCATTCAGTCACTGGTCTCATGAGTGATGAGCCAACTAGTACAAAGGGAAAATGAAGTGCTTTCTCAAAGAATGGACTCATGGCCCATTCAATTCTGTCAAAAGATGAAAGTAAATGTTATAAAGAAACAGAGAATTCTGAAGAAGGTGGGAAGCCTCCTTCCATAGCAATTTTCAAAGAAAGAAGAGGAAATGTGGAGCAGGACAGTCTGTAATTGCCTTCCACAGGATTACTGCCATATCCCTGCTAAGCAGTCCAAGGAAGGGACTGCTAGATGTGGGGACTTGGGCAAGTTGAATACTCCCTCCAGTAGTTACAATAGTTCCTATCTCCCGATCACGTTTGATGGCTCAGCGAGGAAAGAGGAAGCTCTCAGAACAGCACCTGAAAAAGGTACTACTTCAGCACTACCATCACCAAAAACAACTAAAAACACATTTAAGAAAAAAATGTGCTCTTTGGTGCTCATCACCAGAGTAGGAGAGAAATTAATGGAAAAATCCTCTCTCCAGCAGCTCACCACATCCCTTGTAAGCAATGCCACAAAAACCCTCCACCAAATCCTCTGGGTTTTAATGCTATAACACACACACAAAAAAACTACTTGGGGCAATTACATATTTATTTATTATATTCTTTAGAAGCATGTGTATCTGGGTGTTAAAGTCCATGATTGGAAATTCAGGTTTCATTCCTCTTTTAATTACCGGACTGTCTGAATCTTGTTTTGCAAAGAATGTTTTTTCTTTCTTTCTTCCCCCTGTCATCCTCCTTTCACCATTATTTCTGGAGATGCCTGGGGTCGTCAGTTCTGCAGTTAATGATTGCAAGATTCTATTGTGCTAATTATATCTTGTATTTAATTCTTATATCAATATTGATAATTTACATAAATCTAGTGCAAACATCTGGGTATTTGCCATTTTTTCCCAGAAATGCACTAATCATGTTGATTATCTCACTGTCAATGGCAGACCAGTCTAGACATGGAACATAATGGCATGACTGGGTGAGGAAGCATTATATTTACCGTGTGGGATCAACAAGGTTGCGTCTGTACCACCCAGACCTCAACTTGTATTTGACACAATGGAGAAGTGGGGATGGAGGACACATGCACCAGCCTGCCAACTCCCAGCGTTGGCACAACCTCTGCCATCTTGGAAGAAACAGCATCACAGCAAGTGTGTGACAAGAATTTGGTGTCTGCTGGAGGAATTCTACTAAACAATTTTAGGTTAGGCAAAGCTAGACCTGGGAAGGGGACACAAATACCTGCCCATGCCCTGCAGAAAGGAACAAATGCCCTCTGCAGTCACAAATTCCACAAGACACAAGAGTGAAGACATGGATGCTTATTCTTTCAGGTTTTGGAAAGGAAACTTGGCTCACCCTGTGCTCTCCCTCTGAGGCAGTGAGCTCTAAGCCTCCAGGGCAGGGATAGGAAGGGAACATCAGCACTTGCACCCTGCACAGCAGCTCACAGCTGCACCTAGTCACTGCTGCCTCAGGATCCAGAAAGCACTGGAACCTTCTAAGCAAATAGCCAGCTATGGTTTTGGAGCAAAAGGAAAGTGGAGGATAAAAGAACCTGAACTGAGAATGCCTCCACATTTGGGTAGGCTACAGAGCCAGAGAAGGGAGCTGCAGTTAACGAAGGGTATTGAAGCAAAGGGATCTTGATGACGAACTGCATAAATGCATTGGCACAAGCAAGGCAGCTCTCCTTACCCCTAATGAAACCAGATATCTTTCCTGGTTGGACACAGCTCTGTACCTATTTCCCGACTGCTACTCACAGCCAGCATGTTTATTTAGCTTCTAAACTCAAAATTCCTATGACAAACACTGGTTAGCACACAATAGTGTGTTTACTGTCGCTTCTCCTGTGAGCAGATTTCTTAATTGTCTCAAGTGATGACTGTATATTGCACTAATGCTCCTGGGCCCCATGAGATCTCACACTTGCCTAGTTTTCCTGCAGGGGTTTTCTCAGAGCAGATGGTTTTTCTCTCAAAGGCTGTGGTTTTTTTTTCTCCCTAGCAGGAGGAACTGTTACAACCCAGCAGCTGAGTGGTCCCAAAGGCAGGTGTGGGACCATCTCTGGAAAGAGCCTTCTGGCAGGAGCAGGGATGGACCATATCTGGGGCTGCTACCTACTGAGAGAGTAAAGGCCCACAGAACAGAAACAAAGCACAGCAGGCTGGGCACAACCCATTCCTGTGACAGCAAAGCTTTAACAAAATTTTGCAATAATGAAAAATTTGATTAATTCTCATTCCATCTGAGCACTTTGCCTTCTTGTGTTTAATAACAGCACTAGCTAATCAGGCAGTTTTTATGTATGGCAATGAACAACCTTTTCCCATAATGATTTTCTGTGCTCTTGGTGCACTTTGCTTTCTTATATTGGACAGCACTTAGAGAGACAGTTATCACCACTTTGCAAATGAGGAAGATGAGATACAGAAAAGTTATGTACCAGTGGTACAGCTCAAGACTCAGCCATGATCACAGAAGACCAGAAAAGAAAGACCAGAAAATCCAGAGAGCTATGTATAAGATCTCTTGTTCTTTTTTCATGGTTTCATCACTAGTACATTTGTGGGCACACAACACTGAAAAAGAATATTTATCACTAGTAAGATTCATCTTCTGTCTTTAATTGTTGCATACAAACTGAGCACTAACAGACATTCCCACTCTTGAGAAGGCACTGTGCAAATAATTATTTAATCTATTACCAATGTTTATGGTAATTTGAGCACACACGCATTTGTACATCTGACATGAGCTCTGCATATGGAAACTGCTTTATGAACACACAAAGCATTGGCTTTTGAAGTGTCATATTTTAAGTTATTTCTTTAAAGAGCCAATGTCAAAGGAGTGCCCCCTCAAATGCTTTAAAAATTCAAGTGCACGTTTCCATTAATCTCTTGCCAAAGTTTGCTTTCAACTGTCTTTTTTTTTTTTTAATATTTAATTACCATATACAAGTCCAGAAATGCAAGTCAAACCACAAAAAAAATATTTCACACTCACAAAAAGTCACAATAAAACTGTCAAAAGCATATAATCTTTAACAAATTTGGAAACCTTCTCTCTAGAGCAGGGACAGTTACACTTTTTGTATCAAGGCTATTCTTCAATAAAGTAATTTCTCCAAAAGCATCCTATTCTTAGACTAGGGGAAGAACTTAGCAAGACACTGCTTCTCAAAAATAGCAACAGTATGTGCTCAGTAAAGCAGCAGGGGTAACCACAAGGGCCTCCAACGAAAAGATCTGACTTTTGTGTGCCAAGACAATTCCACGAACGTTTGAGAGACAGAGTTTTGGGAATGAGTTCCACAAACTCCAAACTTGAAAGGCCTTTCGGTGCAGACCATTATGATGTTCTTAGGACTCATTTAAGGAGCACCAAAACCACCTTATCCTTAAAGGCACACTGGGGATTAGTGACATTTTCTGAAGGTTGGTCTGGCAGCACGTAAAAAAAATCATTTGCCTTCTAATGAGTTGTCAGCTTTGACAAACTGATCATGAATTTTTAAAGTCCTTTCAGTTATAAAGCTATTGTCCACCTGATCCTGTCATTGCCTTCAACATGCCTTTCCACCGACTTCTAATGGCCTTTGGAGTACACAGAGCTACAAGCCAGTTCTCGACCTTAATACAAACCTGCCCTCAGGGCTGGGAAGGAACAGACACCCTGTGAGCACATCAGAGCTTTAACACTTTGGTGGTCTGAAGGCAAAATGCTGTGGTGATGGGAGCATGTGATGAATGCCAATGAGGGTTAAACCAACATCCTAAAAACCAACAGTAAGAAATTGTGAGCCAGTAGCTTTAAAGACACGGTGGTACAGAATAATTTGAATCCACTCAAGTCAACATCCAGGAGTGATGCTGTGAAGTGGTTTCTCTCTGACTCCTCCAGTTAAGTAGGCAGAGTGAAAGTCTCACACAAATGTGGGATTTAAACTGTTTATGATGAGCAGTGCTCAGCAGCCAGACACAGTTACCCTACCACGAGGAAGAAAAATCTGCTATTAGAGACAGCAGATGACACCATGTCTGTGAACAGGGTGAAGTATACTGCATGCAGTTGTAAAGATAGTGGCCATGGTGGCATCCTTGCCTTGGAGTGGTGATTTGGCCTCCTGCCTGAGACAGATATAAAAATAAGCATCTTTTCCTCAGGGCCTCACTGACAGTGGACTAAAACTTGCTCTGAGCAACGATGCCTTTATTTTTTAACCTAAGCCTTTAAATGTTTGTTCATTGTCATGTTATGCTTCATAAGGAGTACAGTTCTCTAGCAAAATGACAAAAAACATTGTAGATGACAGATAAGCAAGCTTGTCTGCTCCAGCTTCCCCATTCTTTCTGAACAGAGGAACATGTTTCTAAATCTCTTTCACTTCCCTCATGCACACAGGAGACAGTGCTAAGGCAACTCTGATGAAAGGCATTCTATGCCATCTGTGAGAAGAGAGGATTTTCTGCTGCAACTGCCTCACTGAGATTGCTGAGAAACAGGTTTGAGCCATGCAAGGCATGCCCTATTTCATCACCTCCCTGCCACTCCTGGGAGCCAACAAGTTCCCTGTGGCTTCGTAGGCCACACCTGCCATGGACAATAGACTGGTGTAAGGTGATTTCAAAACTGCAGATGCTGTTCAGAGGCCAGACACTGTCTCTAAGTTGGTTTTCTGCTTACAACCCAGTCACACAAATTCAACCTCAACATGCCCTCCCTTCAAGAACCTAGGAGGTTCATTTTAGAGAGATTAATGAGTGCCCTTACAAGTTGCTGAATTTGTCTTAGTGTGTCCTCAAGCTGGCAACATCTTTTTATTTTATTGGAACTGAGGCAGGTTACTTCCTCCACCTGTGCTTGCTGAGAGTAACCTCGAGGTGTTCACACTGTTGGGCTATGTTCATCATTCCCTAACACAGCTGACACTTTGATACATTTTCTGTCAAGTGAAATTTAGAGGCACATTAACCTGCTTGACAGGAACAGTGAGTCACAAACAGCTCCTGAGGAGAAATGTCCATACTGTGGAAAATGTTTCAGGGTTTTTCAGACTGCAGTTTGATACATCTGCTAATTATATTTGCACTTTCACAGATACTTAAAAAAAAACAAAACAAAACAAACAAAAAAAAAACCCCACCCCAAACCAAACAGAAACCAACAAACAAGCAAAACCAAAAACAAACCAAAACCAGAAACAAAACCAAAACAAAAAAAAAAAGCAAAAACAAACAAACCCGAACAAAACCCAAAACCCACTCTAACTAATAAAAATGCATAACCTTCTTAGAAAAAGAATGACTGACTTTGATGCCTGAATTTTCTAGACGTTACTATTTTCTTTAAATGACCAGAAGCAAAATCAGCTATGAGATTCTCTTCACGTCCACTATTCTGCTGCTCATTTCAGAGTTGTTTGGTGTGCATCATGACAGCTGGCTGTGGCCAATGCATCTGCCTCAGAGTCCAAGAGTCAAGAAGAAATGACCTTTCTCTGGCTGCATATGGCTGCTTGTCCCATGGTTTCCAGCACTGTTGGTACTGATGGTGGGTTGTATGTGTTGCTGCCTGGGACTGTGTAGGGATCTGCCTTGGCAGCTTTGCTCTTAGGAGCTCTGGAGAGTAGGATGGGAAAGGATGCATTGCCCCATGGTCCTGACTGTGGCACAGTGCAGGGACTCCTGTTTTTCACTGAGAACTGACTTTGTGCCTGAATAAAACATTACCACTTAGCCCATTTCTGGAAGGTCTCCCTGGAGTCATGCTGCTTCCACCAAGGCCTGCAAAAAACCTGGGAGCAATTTGAGCATAGCAAGCAGCTTGGGAACAGCACTTGATACTGGTTGTTTCTTGTAATTTTCTTTAGGAGGAAGAGTCATTCTTGTGGTGACAGCTATTGTCCAAGGTGTTTAAAAACAGGGTTAATAGTGCCACTAACGTCTTTAACTTGAAAGTGACCACATCTGGGAATAAATCTTTCTGTCAAACTGTTGGTTTTCTGGTTTAGTTTCATGTCCTGTTTATTGGCGTAGTCAAGCCACATCAATCACTTCTTTCTTTCTTTAACTCTCTCTCTCCTCTATGTACTTGTATGGTTCTTGTCATACTCATATGCAAGTATCTCTCCCCCAGAGGAATTTAAGAGTAAAAATAAATCTTCATCTCCTTTCCCAGGCTGCAGAGAACTGCCTTTAGTTTATAGTTTCCTAAGGGGGCATTACCATCCTATATCCCAAAGACCTCTCTTTTTCTCCACAGAAATATGTGATGGGAAAGCTGCATCAAACAGCTGAAGGTGAATAGAAAAAGGAGAAATTCTAGGACTTGGGTCTGATCCTAGACATGTAAAAGGAAAGTGATTTCTGTTATGTTTGTGTAATCTGAAATTACAATCACATAAGGTCCAAACAGCAGTTATATTACCTGCAGTAATATAACTATTTAACTCAAGTATGGGATGTAGCTAATGCTGTAGGCCACTATGAAGATATAAAATGCTATGTCTGTGCTAAATATTGTTATTATTATTAAAGTTGAGTTGAATAATGAAGTAAAGATGCTGCAGAGTAATGAAAAAGAAACAATTTCTTCCAGTCATTTGAGAGAACGAGCACAAAAAGATTAATGCCTTTTATAAAGAATTAGCAAACAGTTAACTGCACTTGCTGTAGGCAGTTAAGTGTTTGTTTCTTGGCAAGAGACCTTTTTCTAAATAGCCACATCCATTAGATACTTCCAATTATATCAAACAACATGTTTATTTTTACAGATGCTTTATTGCTTCATGCTGGTGCTAACAATTTATATTAAAAAATCTAACGGTCCTAGGTACTTGAAAGTAGAGCCACTATGAAGGAAGGTATTCGTCTGTAAAGCCACCTGGCAAAATCTTGAACAAGATCAGACTGAATTCCCAACCACACTTCCAATGTAAGAAAGTGCACTTTGATCACTTTATACCACAACTTTTCTATCTTTACAGTAATTTCTGCTTTGTCACTGTGGTTTGCCACAAAGTAATACAGCCTTTGATGGTGGTCCCATGTATGATCCTATGCATTCCAAAATAACAAACTTCCATTGACATCAGTAATATATACAGAGGGGAAAAATATGATAAAAAATAATCTGTGTAAATAGTATTCCTTACTAGCAATGGTACATTCTTCAGAAGAAGTTGCAAAGAACTGTATGTTGGGTATTTCAAACAGTATTTTCAGAGTAGCTGAAGACAGACCTTGGCACTTGATGCTTCTTGGTGCTTAGCTCCATTACTGCAGCGAGCAATGAGACGTTAACAGAACAACTAACGAACGCTCTTCATCATCAATTTGGAAAACAGGCCAAAGAAACTTAGAGTACTTGTTCAGAGCAAAACATAGCTGGACTGTTACATACTATTTTATTTATCTTAGAATTCCTACTCAGAAAAACATTGGTTTTTTATATACTAGAGAAAGCTTACAGCGCATGGAAGAAGAATTTTCCTTAAGCTTCTAGGATACGTAAATGCTGGGAAAGTGGCAACATATATAGTTGTTTATAAGGCAGCCAAATCCCCAGGTAATTCAAATTTGAGGGATGTATCTGAGCTGACTGATGTGCATAAGAGTACATGTGAAATCAAACAGTTCATCCCAGGGAGCTTTGCGGTGTATAACTTCCAGGGAAGGCAGGGAAGCACCCACATTGTTCTCTGGAAGCTGGCAGCAAGCTCACTGAAATTGAATTACTCTGTTGAAAGCAATCTTGAGGCTGTTGTATTTGAGTGGCTGAACTCTGTGTGAGGTTACATACAGAAAGAAGTTATTTTGCATTAGCAAAGCAGATTAGATTTTCATATTTTACTCTTTGTTATGACCTTGGCTATACATAAAATGTCAGTCAGGTGAGATCTCATCAGGGCTTGCTCTTTAAGGGGAAATGGAAAGAAATGTGTGATAACACTGTTGATTCTACCATTATGTAGGAGAAGACCCTCAAAAACAGCACTGCTCCATTCCCAATCACTGCGACTGTGGGCCAGAGTTCCTTAACTCTTTTCCTCACTTGGTTCAGTCACAGAATCAGCATAATACCACACATTTTCAGAAGAGACTTGAGCATTAATTAATGTTGGCTCAGAGTGCTTGCTAAAATTATTTTTTTGCTATTTGCTACTGAACTTTCTGGGAACAATAAATAACACGAATACATTCAAGAGTAAGGTATAATCTGGAAACTCCCCTCAAGACATGTTCTCAAAAAAGGATTTGTATTTTATTGCACCAGCAGACCAGGGAAGACTCAGAGTGCAAAGATGGCTAGACTGGCATGAAATTTTTAGTATACCTGTTCACAGAATCAAAGAATCACAGAATCTTAGGGACTGGAAGGGACCTTGAAAGATCTAATCCATTCCTTCTGCCAGAGCAGGATTACCTAGAGTAGATCACAGAGGAATGCATCCAGGCAGGTTTTGAATATCTCCAGAGAAGGAGACTCTGCAACCCCCTTTGGTAGCCTGTTCCATTGTTCTGCCGCTTGTGTTTACATGGAACTTCCTATGCCTTAATCTCCTACCATTGCCCCTTGTTCTGTCATTAGGCATCAACAAGCAGAGTCTGGCTCCATCCTTCTGGCACTCACCCTCTAAGAATTTATAAACATTCACAAGCTCACCTCTCAGTCTCCTGCTCTTCAAACTAAAGAGCTCCAGGTCCCTCTGTCTGTCCTCATAAGGAGGCTCATTAACAGCAGCTTTTACGGAGACTCTTAGCAAAGTCTTTTGGAGAATTTCTTCTGCCAGCTCTAGTCATGCTCTGGATAATCCAGGCCAATGGGTGGGGGTCCTGGCAACTGACTGAGGCACCATCTCCAGTGGTGCGACTTCACTCTGCACTGAACAACTGGTAATTGCTTGTTTTGATATGTCATCGTGTCCCAAACATTCCATGCATCCTTTCACGCTTCAGCAATTAAACCAAAATTCCCACTAAGATCAGAAATCATTTTGCTTTAGTAAGAACACAATCTGTCTAGTGTTTCTGTGTATGAGTATTCTTTAAATGTATTATTGCTCGGTTGTACAGAATTAAACATGTCTGCTAGTTAATAAAAACTATCTCCCTCAAACTATGAATTTCTTCAGTTTAGGAATGCTCTGGTGTCATTAAGTGGTGGGAGACATGGCTGACATCCAGTGCCTTTCATGGGTGAACTCTTAAAATGCCAAACTATTTACAATCAAGCTGACTGAACTGCTTCAACATATTTCATTGGACGTTCAGGATGATATTCATCTCAACTACCATTAAATAATGAAGACAGACAGGATGCACTAAGCTGAGTGTCTAAAGCAGGTCAAGAGCCTGTGAGGGCTGTGCCTCTTCATTGACAACAGTGGAAAACTAAAAGACTAAGTCAGATCAGGGTGTCTAATATTTAGACAGCTTACATTACCATACTCAGAGTAGAACAAAAATTAAAATATAGTGCAGTTTTGCAGTCAGCTGACATCAGTTTCAGCCACTGCTAGATGGAGGCAATCTGCTGCCTCTCAATCCCTGGCCTGACTGGCCCTTTGCCAAAAGTGAGAAGGGGAATCCTCCATCCTTTTCTTTTCTTATTTTTCCTCTTCATTCTTTGCTTGTAAGAGTGTTTTTAAAATACATGATCTGTCTGTATATACAGACTCTCTAAATGCTACTGCCATCAATAAGAGCAGCGGCAAGATGAACCGTGTGTTGTTGAAGCCTTTCACAAAGCTGCACCATGTCTGAAACAGTTTCGTTTTGCACAGGAAACTGTCAGTAGTACGTTGGTGATATACGTAAAGTTAAATAATACAGTGTACATCAGACTGGACTTTTTATCTGAGCATTCTTGCTCAGGAATAATTTTGGCAATTTCTGAATTGTTAATTAATTCTAAAACATTATTGACCGAAATGCGTGGGGGTGGGAGTGTCGGAAAGGGAAAAAAAATCCCAAGCATCACAAGCAAAGAAAGAAATTCACACTTGAAATTATTCTAGTAGAACTAAGTAAATTTCAATCCATATCTTTGTTTATGCCACAGTAAATTTTCCATGTAGGCTACCCCATACAGGGAAGTTACATTTTACTGTGTAATGAGGTTACTGTGTACTAATCCCCTTGGACTGAAGCAATTATCACCTGCCTGCTAGGTGTTAAATGCTGCATTACAAGGGGATTATTTTCTCTTTTGTTCTGGCTGAGGCCTGGTCTACCCACAAATTCACACTTGTTCAACTAATTCAGAAGGGAGTTTGCATTTTGCCTCCTCTGAATCAGTTGTGTATTGCATTAATAAAACTGGACTCAGTGACAATTCCCTTGGTATGTTATAATTTAAAGTAGTAAAATTATTCTTTCTGTGCTACCTGGTCATTTACCATAATTCCCCAGCCTCAGCTTTGTTTGTTTGTTTGGGGTTTTTTTGTTTGTTTGTTTGTTTTGGGGTGTTTTGTTGTTGTTGTTGTTGTTAGGGTTGTGAGTTTCCTCAGTCTAGCTTTGAACATTGCATTGAAGCGCAGCTAAATACAATAAGTGGGGCAAATTTGGGACTGTTTTGGTCCCTGGAATGACACATGGCAAATATAGGTGCCATGAGAAGTAGGTCAGAAACTTGTCTTTTGTTTTGCCTTCTCAGAGCAATACAGTAGTGCCAGGGGATAGGTGACTGTCAGACGTGCAATCTTCTGAATAAGATCTAGCCATTTGTGGAGTTCCTCCAGCCTTCATGTCAATCTCCACAGCAGCAACAAAAGGCTCCTTCCTGGAGCTGCAGGTTACATGCCTTGATTTCCTTGTAAACTTATTTGCATGAAGTACTTATCACAAATGTTTTGTGTAGATACGCATCCAGTTTAGAGGCATCTGTCTACCACTTCAGAGTAGACTGTGATGGTTAACCATGAACAAATTTTACACAATCACACATTACACTTCATCTACTGTCTCTGAACACAGACAAGGAGAGAAATAACCACTCCAATGTGTGACTCTAATCTCTTATACCGACCTAGTTCTTTGCCACTTACTTCAAAGCTGAAGATCCCCATTCTGCTGAGTATTCATAATGCTGCCAGGCACAGCTCAGACCCACTGCTCTGGGACACAGACATCTCATCCTACCTTTCTATCCACACTTCTTCATGGATTGTAGGGCAGACAATAATTCTACAGCCAGGCAATTCATGGCTGTGTACAGTTGTAATGGAGTTGCTCAATATTTTGAGAATATTGTCTTACTTGGATGAAAGACGCCATAGATTACCAACATCCCCTTCACTCATTAATTGTAATGTACCCAGACACTCCTCAAAGGTCAATTACATTGTGCCAATTGTTTCAGGGAGTTGGAAAAATGCAGACAGATTATTTCAAACAAAATCAGAATTTACTGAGGTTGTGTAAATGCTCTTCAAGAGTCTGGGTCCTGAAGACACTGTCAAGAAGAAATTTAATTGCATAAATCTTTGTAAAACCATCTTGAGACCCACTTCATTGTCTTACTAATAAGCTCAGACCCATGCTTAGTGTAATCAGTGTAAAACAAGGGATTTGAAAAATAATCCGACTCCTCCTAAGTCAGTGCTGAACATTTACCTCACAGATTCCTATGGATTTTGTGCTGTGTAACATCCAGGGTAATGTTTTTTTTTCTCCCCATTAGATAAGCAATGTGGTAAAACTCACCAAGACTCCACAGAATCACAGAAACATTCCAGTTGGAAAAGACCCTCAGGATCACCAAGTCCAGCCAACAACTCTGCTCTACAAGGTTCATCCTAAACTGTAGCCTCAAGCACCACATCCAAACAAGTTTTAAACACATCCAGGGTTGGTGACTCAATCGGCTCCCTGGGTAGCCTGAGATAGCAGCCTGACCACTCTTTCTGTGAAAAGAAAAATTTCCTAATATTCAATCTAAACCTACCCAGTCACATCCTGAGGCCATTCCCTCTTGTTCTATCACTAATTATCTGTGAGAAGAGACCAGCAGCAGCCACTCCACAATGTCCTTTCAAGTAGCAGTAGACAGCAATGAGGTCTCCCCTCAACCTCCTTTTTTCAAACTAAACAGTTCTTGGTCCTTCAGTCACTCTTCATAAGATCTATTCTCCAGACTTCCTGATTATGCTGCTCTACATGGTTACACAAACCGAAGGTCAACCCAAATCAGATAGCAAATTAAGATTAGTTGGTTTGTACTGTAAACCTCCCACACTGGTTTGTCTACCATCTTGAGGTGTGGCACAACAAAATCAGGTACATAGAAAAACCCAAATATCCTCCAATGCCTATGAAGACCTGAAAAATGCAGACCCATTCAGAGGGAATGCAAATAATGTTTTGAAGAGGTGATGCCATTTATCAAAGGTCTAAAAGAGAGAAAAAGGACTCTAGCTGAACTCTCTCAGTCATCTCCTTTCAGCATAACTGCATCATGAAATAAGGCAAAGAATGTGGCCAGGACTGAGTGTGATCACAGTAAATACTTATCTATGGCAGGTGTCTATGAGCAAACAGCCAAAAGACTGATCCAAAGACTTACTTTGTCTATGGTGGAGGCCTCGGGATCCACTGTTGTTGCTGCTGCTGCTGTGGAGGAAGAGAAGGTGTCAAGCTGGGAGAGCACTTGCCAGCACTGGGAAGAGAAGGGTTACACAGTTATCTTTGCAAGCTCATACAATTCTTGTGATGGATTTTGTCCAGCATCTCTTTTCTAAGGAGGTGCAAGTAGTCCATATACTGCCCCTGAGAGAAATCTGAGCCACCTCTGATGCAGGGTGAAGATCAAAGGCAAATCCTCCATCTACACTATCTGTTGACTGAGCTGAGGTCAGTGACAACACGTGGCGACACAACAACCAAGGACCGATATTTGGATGTCTCCACTGCCTGCACACTTCACTACTAGAAGATGAGCATCTGCAGGTTTCTTAAGAAAGAATGATTATTATTTTTTCCACAATTGTTTTGTTACTTGAGTCACATCTGGTCTAAATCTAGGAGGAAACCAAAACTGGAACTGTCAGCACTGCTAGAGGATTTTTTCTTCTGTTGATTAATGATGGCAAATATAATCCTGATGAGATCCCTGGTTTTTGTCTCACAATAAAACCCAGAATCCCATATATTGTGTGTGGCTTCCCTAAAGTGCTTCCCATTCTTGCCACTTTAACAAGGAATGCATTAGAGATGTTCTTTGGAAACTAAAATTCTTTACTCCAGTTGATGGGAGGGAAGGAAGGCAGTAGAGTAGGAAAATCTTAGAGACAGCTGTGATGGAGAAGGGAGGGAATAGCATTTGTAGGTGATATACATTCCACTGTTTCAGGTCTTTGATGGTTTCCCTTCTGCCTGCTCTACCTGTGCTACCACTGTTGGAAACCAGTCTGGCTCCTGCATTTCCACCAGAAAGAGAAGTTAAGAGTGTACAAAGCAGCGGCTAGGACAGAGTCAGGCCCTTTAACTAGGGCAGTCATAGTCCTCAGTAGACAGAGAACCAATAAAACTTATTTTATAGATCCCTGTATGCCTGGGGAGCCTTTGACCAATGTTTACTCTGCTGTCTCCCTTTGTTACCCACTTCCCCAACCACGCCTTAGAGATAGCTGCTCCTAAACTTACTGGAGAACATCGCTGGAGCAAATTCTGCGGACCACGGGCTATAGTTAAGTGCTTTTCTCTCTGGTTAAGAACAAGGCAGACTGTTAGCATATTCCTTTGCTAACAGTCATTTCAGAAGGCTGTAATTCCTGGCCAAACACTGACAAATTAATGGTAGTCTGCAAATGACACAATCTTCCTAAATGTTGTAATTTTCAAAACGGTTTTGGTTGCCTCTGAATGCCTGGTTTGTGGCATCTATGCTTTGATTTGCAGAGACAACTCTAACTTCAGTTCCTTCCTGCAGGCTTTTGAGCCTCCAGTACTACTCAGAGACAGGCCATCATTCTGGACTACACAGCTGTAATTTGGACTACACAGCTGATGGTACCCCAAAGAAAGGAATAGAATCATAGAATCATAGAATGGTAAGGTTGGAAGTGACCTCAAAGATCATCACTCACTCAAGGCCTCATCCAACTTGGTCTTGAACACCTCCAGGGAGGGAGCAGCCACAACCTCCCTGGGCAACCTGTTCCACTGCCTCACCACCTTCACTGTAAAGAACTTCCTCCTAACATCCAGTCTAAATCTCCCCTCTGCCTGTTTAAACCCATTGCCCCTTGTCCTGTCATTGCAAGACCTTGTCAATAGTCCCTCCCCAGCCTTCCTGTAGGTCCCCTTCAGATACCGGAAGGTTGATATAAGGTCTCCCTGAAACCTTCTCTTCTCCAGGCTGAAGAGTCCCAACTGTCTCAGCCTGTCCTCATAGCAGAGCTGCTCCAGCCCTCTGATCATCTTCCTGGCCCTCCTCTGGACTTGCTCCAACATTTTCATGTCCTTTCTGTGCTGGGGGCTCCAGAACTGCACACAGTACTCCAGGTGGGGTCTGACAAGAGCAGAGTAAAGTGGCAGAATCCCCTCCCTTGCCCTACTGGTCACACTGCTCTTGATGCAGCCCAGGACTCAGTTGCTGTCTGTGCTGCATGTGCACACTGCAGGCTCATGTTGAGCTTTTCATCAACCCAGACCCCCAGGGCCTTTTTCTCAGGGCTGCTCTCCAGCCATTCACCACCTAGTCTGGATTTGCGCTTGGGATTGCATTGACCCAGGTGCAGGACCTTACACTTGGCCGGCCTTGTTGAATTTCATGAACTTGGCCTGGGCCCACCTCTCCAGCCTGTCCAGGTCCCTCTGGATGGATCCCTGTCCTCTAGCAGCTTGGTGTCATCTGCAAACTTGCTGAGGGTGCACTTGATTCCTCTGTCCATGTCACTGACAAAGATGTTAGCATTCATGTAAATGTGACTGTAAGTGTGTAATAGGTCTTTGTCCAGGCACATGAGAACAACACTGCAGAAATCCTTGCATGCACAGGTTCTGGCTTTGTGGTAGAGTCACAGACACTGTGTTGACAATCAGTTCATACAAGTTATTTGAATCTTGGAAGCTTTTTTGTTGTTCAGGCAAAACTTCTCCTTGTTCCTTTTCTTTCAAACTTTCAATGATCCAGTGTTCTGTGACCGTAAACCTTAATTTTTTCAGGATCATAAACTCCGTGCTGTTGCAATATTACTGAAAGAAGCAGTTTTCCTCACTTGTGCCATCTCTTGTTCACTTAGGTCTGGGTGAGGTGACCTGCAGTTGGATGGCAAGGTAAATGATACACTGAGGTAGAAAATTTTCTGTTTCAGGTTGAAAATGTGGGGTTTTTTTCCTTCAATATTGACCAGTATAAAACAAATCATACTGGGGTGGAAACCTATCTGCAGTTTCTGTAAAAGTCTACAGGGATGAAATTGCCTTCAGTCAGACAGTAAAGAAGAAAGGTGAAATCCTACACTGCAGGTGCCCCCAGATAGTAGTCGGACGAACAACTGTTTTGTATTACATTTCAAAGGCCTATCACATCACAGTAGGCCTGAGCTCAGATCTTTCTTCCCCGATATTCCTCCTAAAGTATCACTCAAATGGCTGCAACCAGAGCCCTTTTGCAAGAAGACAGCCCCTAGCCAGGAGGACATAGATAGTCTCTAAGGACCCAGTTTCTCAGAGATATTGGCTCTTCTGCAGTTGTCTGAGGAGCAATGACTTGAACTTTCCAATTTTTGCTGCAGAAACTGGGAGCTCTGTTGTGGAGCCAGGCTTTCTTTTGTGCCTGCTTTTTAAGAGACCCTTGCCTGGTGAGCACTGAGAAAGCAGATCACAGAGGGGTCAACATACTTCCTGTGATCCCGAGCTGCCTTCTCTGAAAGGGTTGTATTGGGAAACAGGGCACCCATACCAGGACTCTTGCTCTGTAGGTCACCGGACTTTAGCTGAGGAACGTGTCACATGACACTAAATCGTGGGTACGTTTAACTATTAGATTAAATTTAAGGGGAAAGTATCTAAAACAATGCAGTATGATACAAACAGAAAGTAATAAAAATCAGATTATTAAGACTATAGTTACTGGTAAAGGTTCTTTGTGGATCTTGGCTGTTTAATGCTTGTCTATTACCTTATGTTAGGCAGCAGAATTTCCATTTATGACATAAGGTGGGGTTTCTTTGCCAGAGATGGTTGTCACTGCTACTGTTTCCCCTGTGACTCCCCATTTGCCAAAGGAAGGTAAAGGTAAAGGGCAAAAGCTAAGATCTTTCCTTCTGTGCCACCCAAAGCTCAAACACCTTAGTTTTTACATGGTTTGCTTGAGAAAACTTTCTTCTCAACGTCTGTGATTAGTTTCTGGATGCCAATTGCATCACATAAATACTTTACTTCTGTCTTCCCTCCTTCTCCTCCAGCTCCTTTGATTAATGTTTTTTATCTATACCCTAATTAGCAAAATTATAGCTTTTCAATACTTGTCTTTGTCACTGTCTTCTGCAGACAAGTAGAACATTATGTCTGTGTAATAATGCTTAGTCTTCTCTCAACTTATAATATTGCTTTTTGGTGATGATCTTGAAATAAATAAACACAATACCAGAGAGGATATTGAACAATACCAGACACAACTTTCTATATTATACAGACTTTTCTGGCATACATTGTCACCGACACTATGTGAAAAGTCACCTTAGCTTGTGACACATGTAAGAAAGAAGATGCCATTTCATTCTCTGTAAATGGATTTTAAAGAAGATACTGCATCTCACATTGCAGTCAGGCAAGAACTGATTTATACATGAATAAGAATTAATAACTAAACAATAGAAATTAAAATCTACTCATACTTTTTCAAGAGTGAGATATGTGGCCACTGCAGTCCTTTGTCACACATTCTGATACCTTCTCTGCTCTTGAATAATCTAATAATAACTGAAGTTTCCACTCCAGGAAGCCTTCTGCATTAATCATTTGGTCCTTCACTATCTCACCTCAGTTATTGTCAGCCTGCAGCTCTGCAACTAGGAAATTACATTAAAAGCTACTCCAAAGTGATGTCAAAGTGCAAGAGTTGAACGGAGAAGGGGTAGCTGGGCTTCACATCTAACAGTTAAGCCTCCTCTCCAGGACGCTGCTGAGCTGGTATGCAGCAGCTTCCAAGGGGAAAAAAATAGAATTAATGCAATCAATTTACTTCACGTTTTGCCTTGTCTCAAAAATTATTGAGTCATTAATCTTAGCAATGTCATGGTGTTGTCATTCACTGAGTTCAATTAAATAGCACCTCACCATTAGGAAGCTATGTGCTCCTCATATGCAGTAATACCCTTCCTGACCGTAATGAATGGTGGTCTCCTTGTTGAATTTGGAGGAATTTAAAGGAAAAGAGTTAATGAAGATGGATAAGGTACACTGCCTCAGTGTACTGTGTTCCATACACACCTAACCCTGATAGTAAGGAGCCAAATTCTTCCTATGCAGGCACAGGCATTAAATGGAAATACAAGTTCACAAGCTTCATTTCAAGGCCCCTAGCTTTTGTGCCCTTCCATTCTCTAATTTCTGTTTTCACTGAACTAATGCAGAGTTTCTGGACCAAGAGGCCAGAGGTTTTCACAAAACTGGGTACCCACTTGCCTTTCTCAGAAATCTGTGCTGTAAAGTGGCTTCCTGGTTTTNTCAGGTTGGCCTGGGCCCAACTCTCCAGCCTGTCCAGGTCCCTCTGGATGGCATCCCTGCCCTCTAGCAAGTCGACTGTGCCACACAGCTTGGTGTCATCTGCAAACTTGCTGAGGGTGCACTCCATTCCTCTGTCCATGTCACTGACAAAGATGTTAAACAGCACTGGTCCCAGCACTGACCCCTGAGGGACACCACTTGTCACTGGTCTCCAGGTGGACATTGTGCCGTTGATCGCCACTCTCTGGGTTCGACCATCCAACCAGTTTTGTGTCGTAGTGGTTGCTGTTGAAACAGCACAGCATTGCAATGCAGAGAAGTGCTCACCAGAGGATCCAAGTCTGAAGGAAAACTCCTCCAGGTCTGAGGAGAAATTGGATAAAACAATGTATGTCGAGAGGTTAATTGAACTGAAGCTAACTTAAACTGCATGAGCAAGCAAAAGTTTCTGTGATGCCAGAATTAACATGGGAATATCAATGAAACTGCATTACACTGGATCAATAAATCATCAGGGGAAAAGAATCTGATCATGTCTAAGGGAATTGTTAGAATGAAAAGTCACATTGGGGACTTACTTTTGTCCAGCAGGTTGAAATTCTGTCAGTGGGAGTGATACAAAAGAAGGCACTCAGATTGTAATGAAGGGAAAGCATTGTTGCTGACCACTGGGGAATGCTTGGGGTAGATCTTTGGGTTACCTCTATTTCACACAAGAGCACAGTGCCAGGAATCTCAGACCTTTATTGACAGTCTCAGGCAACCTCATGACACAGGATGCATGTTATTAACAATACCAAATGTTTGATTCCCTAAGGATATATAGCACCTATGGTAATTAATCTTGCCTGTCAGCAAGACTAATCAGCTATAGTAATAGTAATAGCATGACGATAAGACAATAAGGCTTCTGAATTTGGAGCTAGCCTAAATGAGTGTACTCTACCAGCATTGTGCAGCACTCGTGTCATTGTGCACCAAATTTGATCTTAACTCTGGTCCTTATGCCTGGGCGTGCTGTAAGTGAGTCAGATACCATAGAAGGACACTTCCTGACCTGTTTCCCAAAATTACTGATATGAAATAGAGTCACCACATGTATTGGCTGTACCTCTTTATATAGAATCAGTGGTAGGCAGTATAGACACACATGGTAAAAGAGGTTTTTAGCACTGACTCCTCACTTCTTCCTTCAAAAGAGACAGAAGTGGAGGAAGGGGTAGAGCACATAGATACACACGCAGAGACCATCATGACTGTGTAAACAAGGGACACAGTCAATGATTACAAAGAGATTCAACTCATTACAGGGAACACAGTGTGTTAAACCCTCAACTGAGTAGTCTGATTTGAATGTGTATTATATTTTCACTGCAACATAATACTCTTTAGAGAGCGACTGTATTCCCAAAGCATCTGCATAGAAGTATGATGCACTTTAACTTGTGCTTGTTGACTTCTTATGATTAACTGATTTGCTTTTGTTATCTAGAATGTACCTGTGACAGGCTAGAGTTTGTAGCACTGCAGATCTTATCTTCATGAGGGCAAGTTACTGCTCACATTGTCCTCTGAGAACAAGTGGTACAACTTCAGAGTTGCAAAGGCAGTGTTGCTGTCATTGCTACTTTCCAAGTCTTGTGTTGGGAAAGGAGCCCCAAGACCAGAGGAGCTTTGCTCTGTCCATGATCAGATGTAACCATCGGAAACCAGATGTAGCCTGGAGAAATTATGTATGTGTGTTCAACTCTGCTCATTTTTTGGTCTCTTAGGCCAGCCACAACTTCTTTCAGAGGGCACATTATGTTCTGGTCCAGCCCTCTACCTGTTGCTCAGCACATGCTTTGCATTTTTGAAGGTGTTTCAACAGGTGACTCAGGGCACAGATTAGCGTTCATACAGTAAGAAGTTGTAGTGGTTTAATGTCCTATAATACCCTATTGTGTGATTAACACTCCTTTCTTGGAGTCTGATCCTTCCACAGAAGAGAATACATGTTTGCCTTTAAAAATCTTAGTTCACACCATCTTTCTTAGCACAAGCCAGCCTTTAGTAGAAGCAGCACCAAATCCTGAACGTTAGAAGGAAGGCAGATGTCTTGGCAACACATTATATTAGAGCCCGCTACACTCTCAACTAGCTTAGAACTATTCACCAGGATGCCTTGGTCAGAGTCCCACAGTCCTAATGCTGCAAGTGATCAGCAGCTGGCACTCATCAGGAAAACAGTTTTGCAGGGAGCTCTATACTCAGAAGTCTTTGTTATATTAAGAGGAATGCTTGCCTGGTGAAGAACAAATAGTTTTAAAAGAGCGTGTGGGGCTAGTATTGCTTAACTTCTGTTTCATGAAATTGTTACTGTGAAATTGGAAAAGTTAGTGAAAATAATCACAGAGTAGTCCCTCAACATACACATTGTTGTATCAGCTTCCTTCTTTTTTTCCACCATCGTTGAGGTAAATTAATTATCTATCTCAATTATTCTTTTTTACTATTTATGGGCACTCTTTCAAAACTGGCAACTCTTGCAAAGTCTTTTGCTTGTAGTTGTGAGGTTTTTTCTATGGGATGATTTATTGTTTGACAGAGGGTTTATTCTGTATTATTAGAAAGAAAAAAGTATTTACAGAGAGAATAGCAGAAAAAAAGCATGGAAACAACTGAGAATTATTCTGCTGCAGGAGTAGAAAGAGGAAAAACACTGGATGTGGCTTAGGGAAAATGTAGCTATAACTCACAATACAAACCGCAGAGAAATAACGGGACGTTTTGCTGAGGGACAAAAGTGGCTTTCTTCACGTAGATGTCATTATTTGTAGCTCATAATTTTGAACAGATCTTTTGAGTAATTGGAAATACTAAGTCCTGTATACTGTTGGTTTTATCACCTTACATATTTCCCCCTGTTTTCTGATCTTGTTTCATCATTGAAAAACTATCTATGACTAGCAGAATGAAGGGGGAAAAAAATCAAACCCAGGCATGTCTTAAAAACGAACGTATGTTTATTTTATGTACTTGCACATTCTCTTGCAGTTCTGATAGGTTCTCAGCTTCCAACATATCCACCATGGAAATTTTAGTGTTATTGAAGTAGTCTCTGAGTTTTTACAGGGTATGCCAGGAAACAGCTTGTAATGTAACCATTTTAATTGGCTAGTTTAGTTTGACTAATAAGGTGCTAAGAGCAGCAGGGAGTTACCTGTCTCCTGCCATGGGTCCGCTGCAGTACCTCAGATGCTGAAGGCAGGAATCTGTGCTAAACTAAGAGTGTCCTCCCACCAAAGCTTGCTGTAGACAGGCTCATACCACACTGCCTTGATCATGGGAAGTGACTGGTGTGATAGCTGCTGTTCTTGCTCCACTTTAGGACCCATTTGAGGCAAGGAGTTAGGGGATTGAGTGGGCAAGTTGTGGTGGAGGAGAGGAAGAAAGGAAAGCTGACACCAACATAAGATGGGGTTGGGAAGGTGAACTGAAGCAGAGCTGTGTAGGATTGGCCCTGAAGATGAGTTGGGAGAACTGGGAAGGTATGTAGTTTACCAGGACCTGAGAAGACTTGAAACAAACTGGAGGGAGCAATCTGGGCAAAGGCACTGGCACAAGAAGAAATCCAGGGAGCACAAATTGGGATGGGGTGCAAGGGGAAGTGTATTTAATGCAGGAGACAAGACCGGGGAAGAGAAAGAAGTTTCATCTGCTGCAAAAATCAGTAGGTACATAGTGAATTAGGGGTTGAAGTACAGAAAGTTAAAAGCTCATCTCAAGGTTGAAGCAACTAATCACTCTGAAAAATCCAATTCTGTCCTTACAGTCATTAAAGAGATCCTATGTTATGCCTGACATGCCACTTAATCTAAAGTTGGTATCGAAGATCACTAATACTATGTTTCTCTTTTCTAGCTTTTAGTATCTGACTTGGGATACTGGAGCTCTCCCAGCTGCAGAGGCTGACAATGGACAATGACAGTGGGTGTTTCAACCTCTGAAATCCCACATATGCCCAAATCATCACATTCTCATCGCTTCAAACAAGGTGCTGAAATCAATGCTGCCTTTAGAACTCAATGGTTCTATGCTTCAGCTGTGAAACAGGGATCAGCCTCCTCCCTGCTTATCATTGATGTGGTACAAACACACAAAAATACAGCAGGTCCTGAAGTGTGAATCAACCTGCAGGGAGGTGGAGGGTCTATGGGATACATCACAAGGCCAGTGGCCCAGATGCAGAGCTGGAAGCAGCGCTGCAGATGATGCCACGCTGTCTCAGATATGATGCAAAAGAAGAGGGGTGTGGCAGGGCTCACCAGGAAGGCTGTTCTGGGGAAAACAGCTTGGGAATTGTTGGATCAACATTTGAGATGGATTGAAAGACTGTAGTGCTCAACTGGCAGGCAGCCAGATGAGGAAACATCCAGCTCTCTGAGAAGCATTTGTATAGCGCTCTGAAAAGTAGGTTACATTTGCAGAAGGCTGCATGTGAAACAGAAAATATTGAAAATGCATCTGTCAAGGGAGCACAACCCACTGTGCACAGCCACCGCAACAGGCTCTATGACAACAAGAGAGACGTGGCCAAGGTGCTTTCAGACATGATGCATTCCTAATTACCTAATTTTTGAGCACATAATTTGGCAATCTTAACAAGGCTTTTCAGTGATGCTCTTCCCTGCTACGACTGGTATTAGGGAATTTTTCAGCACCTGACTAGGACAAAAGCAAAATATACTCAGCCTCACTCAGCAGGACTCCTGATGATAGTGTGACTTCAGAAAAGCAATGCCTATGTTCAGCACAATTAGACATTTGCCACTTTTGGGATGGAATGAAGTTAAAAGTACAGATAATGCTGAATTCTATCATAAATTATCTCATTTCCTGAAGAAATTCTTATTAATGACACTGCAACAGGCTTTAAGCTGCAAAAAGTGCTGACAGAAAATGAAGCCCAAAGCTGGTAATTTTTGGGGACAAACTTAAAACTAACCAAAAGCATCATCTTATGGAAAACTAAACAAGACCATTTTCTCCCCTGACCTCTGATATCTGGCATTAAATTTCTTTGTTGAATCTGTCTCACAGCAGGGAGAAAGAAAAGACCAGTAGGTGAGAAACCTTTAGTATGAAGCTAAGGTAAAAAATTCTAATTGGGAAAGTCATTGGGTCATAGAATTTGTGATCTTCTCCAGCCATTTTGTCTCAGCACATCCCAGGATAGTCACCTAACTAGTCTTTGTGACACCTGCATACACAGCTCCTCTTAAGTGAAGAAAAAAAAGAATGTGAAGACCCAGATAATGTGGCAGCAGTACTCATTATAAACAAAGCCAACAAAAGCTGAAAGGCCGTAGGGAAAAAAAGGTCAAATCAGGGGGAAAAACTACCTTGTGTGCTCTGGTCACATAGTAAAGTAATGATACTAGAATTAGAAAGTAAACCAAATGAAGCCCTGGAGTGAGGTAGAGAAGCCAGCCATCAGGCCATGGTATTCTGCAGACTAGAAGAGAATAATAACAGGTCACTATACATCCTGCAGTAGGAATCTCTTTATCACATAGCTTCCCAGGAGCCAAGGGGGGACCATGGGAAGGCAAGTATGAAAAGCCTACAGATTTGAGTAAATGACCAGATTTATTCCTGAGTCCCCCACTGGAATAAGTAGTTGATGCAGTTAGACACTTGCCACCCTGTTCCTTCCTGAACTCTCATTCCAAAAGTGTGGGTTTAAGTCTCAATCTGTCACCAAAAAGAAAAACCAAACCAAACCAAACCAAACAAAACAAAACAAAAAAACAACAAAACCAAACCAGCATCACTTCTAATTCTTTTATATTTTTAAAACCATTTATATTTATAGTTTGTGAATAACAAGGAAAAACAGGGGTGCTACCATGCCAAATAATCAGTTAAAACACTTTTTGTCCTTCCAGTCTAGAGGAGAGTAAATGTCATGGCATTTAGTCAAGAAGTAACACCATTGTAGTAATGAACCACTTTTTTTCTTAAGGTAATGATTGAAAATAACATGTTCACATGCAAAATAGGTGAGTCCAAATGCATTAGATACACAAACCTAGTAGCAGCAACAGTTCCTGTGAAGAAGAGTGTGGCAAATATAGATCATAGTATCACAGTACCACAGTATCACAGTATCACCAGGGTTGGAAGAGACCTCAAAGATCATCAAGTCCAACCCATTACCACAGACCTCAAGACTAGACCATGGCACCAAGTGCCACGTCCAAACCCACCTTGAACACGGTGACTCCACCACTTCCCTGGGCAGCCCATTCCAGTAGCCAATGACGTTCTCAGTGAAGGACTTTCTCCTCACCTCCAGCCTAAACTTCCCCTGGCACAGCTTGAGACTGTGTCTTCTTGTTCTGGTGCTGCTTGCCTGAGAGAAGAAGGTAACCTCCCCCTGGCTACAACCACCCTTCAGGTAGTTGTAGACCGCAATAAGGTCCCCCCTGAGCCTCCTCTCCTCCAGGCTAAACAATCCCAACTCCCTCAGCCTCTCCTCATAGGGCTTGTGCTCAAGGCCTCTCACCAGCCTCGTTGCCCTTCTCTGGACACGCTCAAGCACCTCAATGTCCTTAAATTGAGGGGCCCAGAACTGGGCACAATACTCAAGGTGTGACCTAACCAGTGCAGAGTACAGGGGGAGATGACACACAACTTTTTTGAAATGTTATCAAATTGTTAAAAGATCTTTAAATGCTGTTATCTAGGGCACAAGTGGACACAGCTCTTCTTTGTTGCCTGGCAAGATGGATTAAGTTCAATAGGTATGAAAGGTTGCAAGCAGCTACATGATACTTCTGTAATGTTATGTAAGCAGATTTTGACTTTGCAGTAAGCTGTTTGGTTCACAATAATAAGGAAAATTTAGCTTCAATTCCATTTAGAAAGAAATGAAAAAAATTCTGCAAGAATTCTGAGGAATGTTTTCCATATTAGCCTCCTTTGAAATGCAGAGGCCTGGGCCAGATCCTGAGCTGCTACCAAGGAAGATGTTTCCACTGACTTTGACTGAACTCTCAGTTTTATAAAGATTGTAGACCTGGCTGGGAGTTTTGCAATTCTTTTCAAACTGTCTTCAAAGTTCTAAATAAAAGCTAAAGCACTAGCCATACATCCCTTCTCTCTGCCTTTTTAGGTGTTCCAATTTTAGTATGAGCAGTGCCACCTATGAATAGTGAAGGTCAAATGAATCAATTTCTTTTTTGTTACAGCCAGTGGAAAGTTGCCGGTGATCCATGTGAGGTCTTGTGTCAGGAAGATCTGTTGTCTCAGAAGCTGGGGCACAGGGAATTACTTTATTTTTGAAGAGTATATTTTTAGTCAGACTGAGTCAGAGTATGACTTTCTCTTAGAAAGAAAAAAAAAATAAGATGGAAAAGTAGAAAGATGTTCCTCCGTTAGTTGCTAATACATTTGGTTTCTCTGCTACAGATGTATGACTGCCTGGACTGACACATGCATTTGAGCAGTGCCTGCAAGTTTCATTCAGGAGCAAGATCTGACCTTCCAGAGATCAGGCTATTGTCAGCATCCCACTGCCCCTCAACAGATTTCCAGGGAATTGCTGTTTCCTGAGGGTAAGTTTTGCCTCTTTAGATTCTTCAGGAAAAACTTTCCCTGTTTATGCTTTCATTCAAAAGCTAGAAGGCTAGAAAGACCTAAGCTTCCTGCATAAATTATCAGGACAATTTAAATTTCTTTCTGAAAAAAACAAAACCAAGTGTCTGTTTCAATCTTAAATGCTTTGATTCACACATTCTTTATTCAGTGCACTGGCTCTCAATGTATAAACAGTTATTCCATGGAGTCATATCAGAGAGAGATCTGACTGTTCCCATTTCTTTCTTAGCTAATTTCTAACAAAATATCCTAAAGTCATGGGCCATAGAATTTCTTATTACTGGATACAGAATAGTTTTGGGGAAAAAAAAATATTACTGAACAAATAATTAATGCTTTAGCTCTTAGCATATGCAGTTCTTGATTAACACAGGAATTTCAACATCTCATCCCAACCACCAACACCTGTTACATTGTGTCTGTAACAGGACCTCAGTCCAGGATCTGGCTAGAAGAAATCTAGCAGAAACAAATCACAACTGACAGATAAACAAAGGCTTTCTCCATCCTTAGCAGCCTTTACCGTGGAGAGGCAAATCCGGCGACAGGCTCACCACTGTCAGGAGTGAGCATTATGTAAAATACCTTGACAGGCAGAATCTGAAATTTTGACAGATGTAACATAGCTGCAAAGCAAGTAATAACTGAGTGTTAAACCCCTGCAGCTAGGGTGAAGCCCATCTCTGCTGGCATTCTCCTTATCCCTTCTCCCCTGCTCCTCCTTTGTAAGATCTTCTTTGTATTTTTTAACTCTTTCTTCCACCTCCTTTCTCCTTCCTTTCTTTTGTGCTTTCCCCCCGTTTTCTCCCCTCTTGTGATCAAGCAGTTTGGGCTCTGTGATTATTCATGGTTCATCGATCTTGCTTTGCAGAGCTTCATTCCTTCATGTCAAACAAAGATTGCAAGGAGGACAGCAGAGGCTATAGAAAGGAGGTTACATCAGGCGTGTTGCAGACAGCAATGAAATGTGTTTGTAACCTTGCCAGATGGATGGATAGCCCCCGCACAGCAGGGGCTCTCCAAAGCAGATTTAAAGTCATACATACCAAAGGGCGGGGAGGGGGACAGAGAGGTGGGATGTTGAATTTCCACATATTTCCATGAGCTTACTGTCATTTCTGCCTAGCATGGCACTAGCAGCGTATTACAAGGTTTTTCGGCACTAGTCCTGCCGACTAAAAGCATACCCTGGCCTAGATACTTCATTTTCCCCTCAAAATATATGCACACTGTGGAAAGATCGTAGATGCTGCCTGGAGCTGGTTGGAAGCATCCTTTGTCATGGTTTGCTTGTTTGCACTTGTTGCAGCTGTTGTTCTAAGACATGCAAAACAATGAAGCGACTATAAACAGGGATACCCCAGTCACCCTTTCAGTGTATCGAGGATTTAATAAAACATATCCAGGTACAAAGGCATGTTGTGAAAACGAGCAAGTCATTTAGGTGTTATAACCTGCATTGCTTTTGTGCCTGCAGTCATAGCCCTGGGTACAAATCCACAGTGACAGGCTCCATCCAGAGGGCAACAGAGAAGAGCCTGGATTGTGGAGATTACATTGTCAAGACACCTGAACAACCAGCATCATGGAAAATAGCAAATAAGAGCATTCAATGCTGATTACAAAATGGACCTACAGCAATGTCCAGTTGTTGTGACTTCTCTTCTGCCAAAGCAACAGAAAAGAAGCAGCCTAATCCCAAATGAATCTCTCTTGGGCCTGGTGAGCAGTCCAAGCCCAGCCCTGCAACCCTCAATGCCAAGCCACCACCTTCAAGCTCTGCTCCATTGAAAACCAAAGGAATAAATCTGTTTAGGAAGCCTTAAGGACAGAATTTTCAAAGCAGGACTTTCTTTCAACACATTTTTCCATATTTCAAAACAGGCTGCAGCAAACAAATCCCAACCAGGCTGCTGGACAACCTTTCAACCTGCATTGAAGGATGAGTGATGTCCTGGTTGCCCCAGAAGCTGAAGCTTGTAAGGGATAGACAGATAGCTCCTTTTTCTTCTGCCAACTCCATGACACCAGTCCTTGTGTCTTCTCTGTCCCAAGAAACCAATGTCAGAAAAGCTCCTTACTATCACAGTGACTCACAGCTTCTTCAGCTGTCTGTCAGGATGTAGATGAGGAAATCAATTTTTCTATTCTCAGAACGATATAAGGCATGTCCTAAATCATACCTGCCAACTTTGAACCCTGCAGACTCTTACACAGACTGAGCATTACTGAGTTGTGATTACCAGAGGGAGATAGTTAGGGAGATAGTTTAGCTGCTCAGTTGAGTGCTCCCTGCATTTGAAAAAGCTCAGTCAGGCTCTCAGCCCCAAAATATTGCCCTTAACTGAAGAAATGCATTGGGAAACATCCAGATTCTCAGTGTTCTTGCTTCAGCAGGACAAGACATTTTAAGATGAATGAATGGCTTAGAAATACTTTCATAGTTTTTAAATGCTCAAAACAGTATTATATCATCCTTGTCTAGCATTCACTTTAAAATCAAGTCCTAGTCCGACTCATTGAATTCACTTACAAAAACTAAACTACTTTTGAAATAATTTTTGCTGTATTTTGTCCTATGTCAATGACAACCATGAATCCATGTGTGTGTGGGTTTAGTTTAACCGAAGTCCAAACACTCTTTTTCTGACAGAATCACAAAAACATTAAAGTTGCAAAAGACCTCTAAGCTCATCAGGTTTGACCATCAACACAACACCACCATGTTCTGAAATGCCATGTCTACACTTTTTTTGACGTCTTCAGGGATAGTGATTCCACTACTTTTCTGGGCAACCATTTCCAATGCTTGACCATTTTTTCTTCCTTTTCCCTAATAACTAAGCTAAACATCCTCTGGTGCAACTTAAGGCCACTTCCTCTTGTGCTATCCGTAGTTACTTGGGAAAAGAGACCAGCTGTCATCTCACTACAACATCTTTTCAGGTAGTTGTAGAGAGCAATAAGATCTTCTTTCAGCTTTCTCTTCTTCAGACTTAATAACTCCAGATCCCTCAGATGCTCGTCCTAGGTCGTGCTTTTCAGGCCCTTCATGAGTCTTGTTGCCCTTCTCTGGAAATGCTTCAGCAGCTCAATGTCTTTCTTGTAGTGAGAAGCCAAAAAATGAAAATAATATTCAATCGCTTCCCTACTCCTGTTGGCCACACTGTTCCTGGTACAGGCCAATAATACTGCTGGCCTTTTTGTCTCCTGGAGCACACTTTTGGCTCATGTTCAGCTCGCTGTCAACCAGGACCCGTAGGTCCTTTTCTGATGGACAGCTTTCCAGCTAATCTGCCCCAAGTCTGTAGCACTGCATAGGGTTGTTGTGAGTCAGGTTCTGAACCCTGCGCTTGGCCTTGTTAAACTTCATACATTTGACCTTAGCCCATCAATCCAGCCTGCTCAGATGCATCTGCAGATTCTTTCTAACTTTGAGCAATCAACACTCCTGCACAGTTTGGTGTCATCTGCAAACTTACTGAAGAAGCACAAAATCCTGTCATCTAGATAATTAATAAAGACATCAGACATGACTAGCCCCAATACTGAGCCCTGGAGAACACCACTTGTGACCAGTGTCCAGCTGGGTTTAACTCCATTCACCACAGAGTCACAGAATGGCAGGTTGGAAAGGACCTCAAAGGTCACCTGGTCCAACCTTTCTAGGTGATAGTGTGGTTTAAATGAGATGACCCAGCAGCCTGCATCCAATGTAGGGGAATCCACTACTTCTCTTGGGAGATTATTCCAATGTCTAACTGTTGTGATTGTAAAAAAGTTTCTTCTGGAGTTCGATTAGAATCTCCCCAGGAGTAACTTGTATCTATTACCCCTTGTATTTTCCATTTGACTCCTTGTAAAGACAGTCTCCATTCTCCTGGCAGCCACCCTTTATATACTGGCACATGCTAAAAAGGTGTCCCCTAAGCCTTGTCTTCCCAAGGCTGAACAAACCCATTTCTCTCAGCCTTTCCTCATGTGGCAGGTCTTCCAGTCCTCTGATCATTTTTGTGGCACTTCTCTGGACGCTTTCCAGCCTGTCCTCATCTTTTTTGTAGACAGCAGGGACCAAAACTGAAAGCAGTTCTCCAGGTGTGGTCTGACAAACACTGAGCAGAGAGAGACGACAATTTTTTTTATCTCTGCTGGTAATGCCCTTGTTGATGCAGCCTAGAAGTCTGTCTGCTTTCTTTGCTGCTGCAGCACAATGTTCAGTCACACTGAGCCTGTTAGCCGCCACAACTGTGGGTTCAGCCTTTGGGTAGTTTTTTACTCAGTGAAGGGTACACCTGTCTAAGCCATAAACTGGAAGCTTCTCTAGGAGGAATGCTGTGGAAAGTAGGGTCAAAAGCTTTACTAAAATTCAGGTAGACAACACCAACAGCCTCTCCCTCATCCAATGGGCAGGGCACCTGGTCATAGAAGGAGATCAAGTTGGTCAAGCAGGACCTGCTTTTCATGAACCCATGCTGACTGGGCCTGATCACCTGGTTGTCCTGCACATGGAGTGTGAGGGCACAAAAGAAGAAGTGTTCTGTGTTATTCCCTGGTATCAAGGTCAGGCTGACAGGCCTGTAGTTCCTAGATCCTTCTTCTGGCCCTTGGTATCTGACTGGTAACCATCCCTTTGTCTTGGACCTCGACTATCAACCAGGACTGTCTATAAATGATGGAGAGTGTCTTGGCAACTAAACAATTTCTTTGCTCTTTCACAGAACTTGCAGAATCCTCAAAAATTAAGAAAACAAGCCTGAAGACAACAGGTTTGGTGACTTGAGAGGAGTCAGCTGAGCCTTCAGCTTATTTTTCAGCTCTGGCATCAAAGATTCCTGCATGCTCAGGTACACAGTAAGTTGCTTAGCTGTTAGATCATTTCAATGAACTTAAAATAGGACCTTCCCTTGGAAGTACAGGCAGTGGTTGAGAGTAAGAGCATATGAATTTGCCCTGAAGTGCCAGAATGAGCCTGATTTTGCTTTTACACAGAGCAAATTTTCATTGCTTTTCTAAAGGCATTTCTCTCATCAGCACTTCTTAAAACAAGGACTGTCAAGTCCCTCAAATATCTTCAGATGCTGCTGAGGAATTTGTCACCAAACCTTGAAACTGTTGTTTAATTACTTAGCTCACAGTCAGATTTCTCTTCTTCCTTATAGAAATTTCTGCAGCCTGGTGTGTGTTTTCAGGCAAGATCAAGATGTTTTCCAGCAAAAAGGTCTTTTCAGATCTGCAGTCCTGTCTTATTTAAACTCCAGCTGGGCTCTTTTCCGCATGTAACTTGTCATTGGTTTGTAACACAGTGTCTCCTTCTGTAGTTGTTGTTTTACTGTTCACATTTGAAGCTGACTTTGAACTTCTGTTTGTCCTGTGCACACATTATCTCTCAGCAGAATACACTGGGAAATGAGGTCTGCCACCATGCCATGCTGGGTCTGGTGTAATGCAGGAAATACATAAAGATATTATGGTTATGTTGTTAATGTTATAAGCAGAACACTACAGCCACATGTGCAGAGCTACATCTAGTAATTGTGTGATGCTATGCCTGATAGGTGGCTGGTTTGCCTAAATATCTGGTGAATACTTGACAGTTCACTAAAACAAATTACTGTCTAGCTGCTGCCTCCTACCCCCATTCACTGGTTTCATGCCACTAATGAATAAAGGTGAGATTTCAGGGAATTACCATTTTGAGAATCAGAGAGATCAAGATTGTCCAACTTTGCAAGTTAAATGATCAGTCCAGGAATCTCTCTTAACCTACTGTCACTAAGGTGGCATACTTAAAGGTTTTTTTCTGTTTTGTTTGTTAGGTTTTTTTTCCTCTTGCCACTTAAAATAACTGTCTAGGAAACATTAAGAATCTTTCAAGAATAGTTTAAACATTTGCGCGTTTTCCCCTCTGCCTAGTTTCTAAGTAATTTGGTAGCTTTTCATGATGAAGTCACAGTGACAGTGGACAAGGGAAGGGCAACTGATGTCATCTACCTGAACCTAAGGTATTTGACTCTGTCTCACATGACATCCTGCTCACCAAACTGGAAAAACATGGACTTCATGAGTGGAGCACTGCTGGATAAGGAATTGGCTGGATGGTCGAACCCAGAGAGTGGCGATCAACGGCACAATGTCCACCTGGAGACCAGTGACAAGTGGTGTCCCTCAGGGGTCAGTGCTGGGACCAGTGCTGTTTAACATCTTTGTCAGTGACATGGACAGAGGAATGGAGTGCACCCTCAGCAAGTTTGCAGATGACACCAAGCTGTGTGGCACAGTCGACTTGCTAGAGGGCAGGGATCCATGCAGAGGGACCTGGACAGGCTGGAGAGGTGGGCCCAGGCCAACCTCATGAGATTCAACAAGGTCAAGTGTAAGGTCCTGCGCCTGGGTCAGTGCAATCCCAAGCACAAATCCAGGCTGGGTGGTGAATGGCTGNCTGCTGGAGTGGGTCCGGAGGAGGGCCACAAAGATGATCAGAGGGTCAGAGCAGCTCTCCTATGAGTACAGGCCGAGAGAGTTGGGGCTCTTCAGCCTGGAGAAGATAAGGCTTTGAGGAGACCTTATAGTAGCCTTCCAGTATCTGAAGGGGGCCTACAGGAAGGCTGGGGAGGGACTATTTACAAGACAATGACAAGACAAGGGGCAATGGGATTAAACAGGCAGAGGGGAGATTTAGACTGGATGTTAGGAGGAAGTTCTTTACAGTGAGGATGGTGAGGCACTGGAACAGGTTGCCCAGGGAGGTTGTGGCTGCTCCCTCCCTGGAGGTGTTCAAGACCAGGTTGGATGAGGCCTTGAGTAACCTGTACTAGTGGGAGGTGTCCCTGCCTATGGCAGGGGGTTGGAACTAGATGATCCTTGAGGTCCCTTCCAACCTTACCATTCTATGATTCTATGATTCTATGATAATAATAAAAAATTCCCTTTGCCCTAACCCAGTGGGTGACAAGTGCAGAAGTAAACAATCATAGTAGTGCTCCCTATGAATGCTCTCTAGGAAATGACAGTTCTTTCTGGGATGACTCACATGTGAACATTACAGTTCAAAGCAAATGTAGACACAATAGCCTAGGTATATCCCTGTTACGAATATAAACCACACAGTAACCCATACAGCCCATTTTCACCGAGCACAGAAATAGTTTGCACAAATTTTTTTGGTCGATTATCTACTATTTAGCTGCCTGGACAAGAGGTAATAAAACAGAACTCACACACACACACACATAATTTAGAATACAAATGAGTTAGATATCAATGCAGTATCAGCATGCGTAGGATGACTGTTAACAGTAGCTAATTTCAGAGCTCACAGATAGCAAAATCTGTTAATTGAGTTATGGCTGCTATCCAGCAAGAGTGGTAAGTGTGGCTGGATGGAAAAAGATGTGATAGAAAAAAACATCTACAAAGTGAACACTATGTTCGTCAGTGTCAGCTGACTAAAAGGCCCCATTAGAGAGTGCCACAGCCAAGTGAGCTGCAGGGTGCTGGAAAAGGGCTGCCCAGCACCCAGACATTGCTGCATTCCACCACCTGCCAGCCAAGGCTGACAATGCAGAATACGACATCACCTTCCACCCACCAGCAGATTCACAACTTATTGGAGACTACTTTTATTTCTTTTCCTGAAATTTCAGAGTATATCTTGCTTGAAAAAGATGGTGGAGTCTAACAATTTGTTCTTTAAGTAAAGATTTAAATTTCATGCCTGGTTATGTGTACAGACAAAGCGGTCATTGGAGAGGAAAGCTAAATGGCTTACAAAGCCTCAGGAATGGAAGACCTCAGCTCCCACTGAAATTACCGGGACCTAGGTACTTATTTACCTCGGACCAATGAACCAAAGTATATCCTACATGTCCCATAGTTAAAAGAATTCCAGAATGGGAATAGGACTTGAAAACTCGATTTCTAAGATCAGCAATGTGCTCCAATTAAAAAAAAAAAAAAAAAAAAAAAAAAAAAAAAGTATTATATTTCTCTCAGTGGCTGTGCCACAAATACTTTCAGCAGCTGTTATAGTGTCTTGGTTGGGATTCCTCTCACCTAACTTTAGTCTTCCCAGCTGAGGCCTCCAATCTGACTTTGATCTCTTGGCCTCCTTTGCAGACAGATGGCTCCTCCAGATAGTCATCCAGAATTCCAAAAATTTAGTAAGAAGATTTTCTGTGGCTCCACAGTTTTTCTTCAGTTGAATTTTAGTTAAATTAGAATTTTCTTTAAGCAGTCGACTAGTTTATAAAGTGTTTCTCTGAGAAAACACCTGTAACCCATTAAAAGTCACTACATTCTGTTACATGGAGCAAGAGACACAGAGAAAGCTGTATGGAAGATAAAAGAATTGCATTTACTCTTTGAGATTTCAACTATGTCTGTAAATCAGAAGCTGTAAATCAGCAGGGAGCTGACTGAGGATGGCCCTTGGTAGCAGAATATGAATCTCCCAAGAACTCCTAGGGACACCAGAAGAGAGATTCATTAACGGTTTTGGCTTCATTTCAGTTTGGAAAATGGTGGCAGGGCAGAGTGCTTTGACTTCAGTCATGCTTGTTTTGAATTGTGAGTGACAAAACTGAAGTATCACCCTAACTGGAGCTGCAGGCTTGAGCATTACATTGAAAACAGCTTTCCTGTGCACAGGGGAGAAAAGGAGAAGTCAGGTAATTTCTCTGGAGTCCACAGTAGCCTTCTGGCACTGTGGAAGCAGCTCTGAGGAAACTATCAGAGCTGACACAGTTTCCAGGGAAATTGTAAAGAAATGCAACCAGTTCCCCAAGGAGTACCATTGAAGTCCTCAGCACAACATAGTCAAATTGGTAGGCACTAGTTAAAGGCATCTCATTCCTCTAGCTAAAATATAGATCCTCTCAAAAGAGTGAGTTCCTTCAACTCTGAGTAAAAAGCATTATCTAGAACACACAGAATTGAACCTTCAATTACTCAGAGGTATTGGGTGGAAAAAAATGTTAAGACAAGCACCAACTTTTGGTAAAGCGATAAACTGAGCTATTAAACTCAGCTACTACTTTTGTCCTCAACCCAGAATGTTTAAGAAAGTTTCATGCTTGTTTTTTTGTTCAATTCCTTGTGCTCCCTGCACATGGAGATGGGGGCGTTTCTGATTGCTCAGACCACCTGAAAGAGGTAATTTAATCTGCCAGTTCGGTACCAAAGCTGTAATTAATCTCATGATTTGCCACATGTGGAGCCCACATCAATGGGGTGTCTCTGTAACAGCCCTGTAACAATTCAGAGCAACCTTGGCTGAAGGTGCTGAGAGCAAAAGAAGCGTCTCCCTCTGCTGACCTTCCTAGACCTCTGCTAAAGTTTAGTGGGTAAGTGTTGATATCTACCTGTTAAGCCTTTCTGCAGCAGCTTGACTACTGTTAGCAGAACAGAACATGGTAAGGTGTGACTACTGACAGTGTCTGCCATTTTTAATCACATCTGAGCATCCCCTTAGCTTTCTGATCGGCAAGTTGTTGCATTCAGAGGAGGAAATTGTATCTTTGATGTTGACATTATAGTGCTCTGATGTGTGAAGCTTGCAGTAGATTTAAATCTGAGAATACTCTTTTCTGGTCAGTCTTTTCTTGACCCTGCTGAGGTCTGGGCACCTACTCCCTTCACATGGTATTTCCTTTTTCTTCAACCCTGGCTCCTAGGGCCTCTCAGGCTCATGCCACTTCTGTTGGCAAGGAGGGGTCTCAAGCCACTTCTCAGAAAATGAAACTGTCCCCTAGTATCTGGAGTCTACCCACACAAATTATGCAAGTCCCCATGTGTTGGCCCAGGGCCACAGGGCAGAGGAATACTTCCAGAAAGGCTTTAATTTGAGGCAGGGGAGTCATTAAGCTGCCAGTGTGTTACTGCTGCTGCAGCTGTGCGTATCTCAGCTTTGTGCTGTGGTTTCTACTCTCTTGGTAATTGAATTGAAATCAAAACATAACAGTATCGCTCTGATGCTCTGGCTGCTAAATAGCAGTATGGTGAATAAATCAGAATTACTTCAGAGAATTGCTTTAATGTGACAGAATTGCAGCAATCAGGGGATAAAGTTAGAGTTAAGACTGCCTGGTAAAGGAGCTGATTCACATTCAAAGGCAAACTGCTTTTGTTCAACCTTTCTGCACTTGGGGGTAAGCATTGTCCTGAGGAATTAGCAACACTTGAGGGTCAGGGGGGTAACTCCTCATTCCTGCTCTGCCTCTGATTTTTAGCCTGTGGCTCCCTAGTTTTAAGGGCATGTAGTTCCTGGGTTCCTACTGCTGTTTTAGACTGCTTGTTTCACTGTATAAAGAGCTACACAGGCAATTGTATAGGTTTTGCCTGACCTGGAGTTAATTCTCTTCAGAGCATCTTTCTAGTGCTGTGCTTTGTGGTGCTGTAGATAGGTGTTAATAACGCACCAATGTTTTGGCTACTGCTAAACTGTGCTTGTCCAACACTTCTCCACCCCAGAAGTGTGCTGAGGGGTGGATGAGATCTCGGGAGGGGACACAGCTGGGCCAGCTGACCCAGGCTGGCCAAGGGAGTATTCTATGCCATGTGATGTCAGCTCAGATATGAGAACTAAGTGAAAGGAAGAAGCGTTGGGATATTTGTCCATGATATCTGTCCTCTGGAGAAACCACTATGCATGTTAGAGCCCTGCTTCCTAGGACCAAAGGTAGTATGCTGATGGGAAGAAGTAGAGAATAACATCTCTTTCCTTCTGCTTTTGCATGCAGCCTTTGCTCTTTGCTTGTGCTTAGCATCATTAAATTGTCTGAAGCCATACTACTGGCCTTTTGTTATATTTTCACCCACCTCCCCTCTGTCCATATAAGAAGGGGAGTGATACAGCAGATTTGGTGGGCATTTGACCCCCAGCCAGTGCCAAACCACTACAGCAATAATGTGCATACATACACATATATAGGCCCCGATGTCAAACTAGCCAGGACAGAAAACGGAATTGTTCCACAGCCAAAACTGCAGGGCAATGGTTGGAAGGGTCTAGTGGGATTTCAAACAATTAAGCCCTTGAGATAACCTCATGTCTTGCCTTCTACAATGATAAATTACACCAGAGTTCAGTATCACTGCTATTCAGTGCTCCTTTGTGTTGATTTCATGTGCATCCCATTGTCTTTGCTGTCGTTCCCACAACGCATCTTCACCATCTGTCACAGCCTTTAAGAAGACCATTCTCTGCCAGCCTTGAACAAAAGAATTCACCTATGGAAAGAGGGGCCAAAAGGAAACTATATAAGCCATTTTTAGAAAAATAAACCTCAACAGATTGTTTATACTAGCTGGTTTGTGGAGAAAACTTGTGCCACAGGCATGGCAGGTCAGTGTGGGTGGGGAGGAGTGTTGGATCTCTTGGCATCCAGTAACCATGATAGGCAACAGGTGACCATTTAGTGATGTAGACCCCTGAGCCTCGAGAGGTTCGTCTACCAAACTTTCTGTCTTCAGACTGTTACAGCCATGTAAATGGTGAACAGGGAGGCTGACCAGAAGAGTACCTGAGCTGGGTTTTTAAAACCAGATTATCTTCTGAGTATTCTGTTTAAGTCACTAGGTTTTCACGGAGGCTGAGCGTGACTTCAATATAATTGAATTTGTCAGGTTTAGAACCTCTGGCGACTTTTATCTTAAGTCCATGGACCAATGACTCTTTTTTTTCTTTTTTCCCTTTGTTGAACTTGTGGATTTTTTTTCCTCCTCAGTTTGAAATGGGCACAAAGACTTTCCACGTAGTGTGAATTGTCAGTGGGAAAGAAGTCAAGCTTCAGCCATGCTGTCACAGGGACTCACATTTTAATGAGTTCTAGTAAATGGCCCTGTGAACAGATAAAAATACAATTTACTTTTCTAACCTCTTTCATAATGGCGGACAAAAACAACTCTTGCCCATCTGAAGATGTTCATTCTCATCTGGGCATATGCAAATTATGGATTTGTAGATTTTATCAAGGATTATTCTAGCTTTACCAGGAACTGCCTTTAACTATTCTACAGTCATATTAACATTGCAAGTCAAAAATAAAGTTTGTGGCTAGATGTCTATCAGCAATAATAATACAATATCACTTCCAAAAATAGAACAAATGAGACAACTTGATTTATACATTTGTTAACAAATACATGGATTAAATAATACTTGGTCCAATTTTTGATGCAGTCTTTTTTGGATCTGTGTTAGTTAGAAAAGAGCATTTCTCTGTGTGCATGTGCATTTGATTTTTGTGGTGGAAGGAGCAATGTGTAGTTTGAGTTCTTGTGGTATGATGGCATGAATCTTACTCAGCTTAGATCAGAACCAACGAATCCATTGGTTTTGATCTGTAGGTCAAAATCTACTATCTCTTATAACTTCCTTTATAATAACTTTTGTGTAAAAATCTTTATGCATCACAGACTGGTTAAAAAGATGCTGAGAATAGATTTTGTTTTGTTGTTGTTTACTTATTTATGTTTCCTTCTTAAACCAAGAACTTAAATTTGTTCTTGGAATTGGCTAACCATGCCACCAAGGCATTTCTTCTGTCTGTAGATATTAAGCTGTTTGTACTGGAGCATTATATGCTTTGAAGTGTGCACTGCTGTCCTCAGTGTTTTCCTTCAAGACGTAAGACAAAGGTTTAAGCCTTAAGTGGCAATTACTCAAATATTATATGGGACCGCCTACTTCACCTATTCTTGTTCCAGGATATTCCTGACATTCTTCTCATGTGAATAAAGGAGGAGGGAAAGAAACATACAGGGAAGTAAATCTCTTCCTTACAGATTTTCTATGCAACTACAAAGCAATATGACAAATGGTTTCTAGCACTCTTCTTCAAGGTCAGCAGTTTTAGAAGCCTTTATAAAACACCTCTGTTACAATGGCAGCTGCACATCTTGGATGTCTGCTGTTTCAAAAGCTCCTACCTATCAATATGAATGTTTCCCTATGCAAAGTTTCCAAACTGGTTTTGTCCTGCCTACAGACTTCACTTATTTCAGCTTATGAAGCTAGGTGTGAGTCAGAGGAATCTCTGAAACTGTGTTGTGTGAACCTCCCTCTAAAGTTTCATAAATGAAATGAATTAATGCCTTTGGACTGAAATACAGCAGGAATAACAGGCTGGGGCACTTATTTACCTGATTATGATAAGCTATTTCCTGTGAAATGAAACGTGGTTTGCATACATCTGGTGATCTCTCATATCTTGTTACCCAGGACATGGTTTATAAATCAGATACTGTCCTGTCAGCACCACAGAAGGTTCTTTGGTTTTTGTTTTGGCAATTTCCACGGCTCTGAGTTACTTGCAGGAGGTGCTCTGTGAACTTCCACTTCCAGTGTGTGTCAGGCTCCAGACGAGTTGCCATCCTACAGGGTATTTCAAGTTGTCCAAAACTCCTAAAAATGTTGTCAGTGAAGTAGTAACAGCATAGAGACCCGTGTGATTATCTGCGATGTAGAAAGAGCAAGACCACAGCCTTTTCAATTTGAGGAGATCAGGAAATTGAATGTGATTCTCCTGTACTCCAAGGAAGCACAAAATTGCTTGTCTACTAGCTGTGGTGATAAGCACAGGTGGTTCCTTAATTACTGGGTTGTTTTGTTATTTTGGTTTTCTCTCCTTTTCTGGAGTAAGAAGACTAACACAACATGTTTTCCTCAGGAGGGATTCAAAAAGAAGGCTTCTTTTCATAGAGCTGGGCAGGAAATATTTTTCCTAATATCAATATTCTGTTAGTTCAGACAGTACTTCTGGTAAGCATTGTCCCTAGGCAGTTAGGGAACTTCTTGAATAAAAAAATATTTCCCCTTAGAAACATCTGTTTCCAGTATTTTCTGGCTCATGCACAAGTCTAGGACTAGACAAAGGTGGTGTCTCATCTATGTCCACCCCCTTATTCTTGCAGGAGCTGAGGCAGTGGGGAGTCAGAAGGTGCACAGCAGAGGAGGAGGAGGCTGTGTCATTCATATTTGTGGTTTAACCAGGTTTGAAAGACAGCTCATCCTCAGTCTGAGATGAACTTTGTTTTGGTCGATGACTCTTAGTCTGTCAACACAAATTACCTCACCCAAATTCATCACAGTAATTTATAGGTGCCGTATCTAGACGTTCTCTTCAGTGGAGAAGAGAAAGCTACCAGCTTCCTCAAAGACCACAGGGATGTGGCTTTTGCCTCTGGATGCCAGAGGCAGCAGAGCCAGCAAAGCTCTCCAGAAGGACAATGAGTATCAGGGAGGAACAGGGATGATTTGGCACTTGGAGTGTGGCTGTTACATCTGTCTTGCCTCCTCTGTCTTCTCAACATGCTGTGGCTGCCTGATGCTCTGCTACCACTGCAGGAACAGCCTACTACAGCACAAGCTGGACAGAGTGTTCTCTGGCCCTTACTGGGTTGCTCCAACCAGGTAGGGAAAAGTCTTTGTAGACATTCACTTGTGCAGTTTGGTTCCAAGCTGGCACTGGCGTCTTACAAACCTACAAAGAAATACTCTGCCTCAATGCTTAACTGCTGGTGATCTTCCTTAATAGAAAGCTCTGTTGCTCATGGCATTACCACAGGGAAATGTGGTTTTGTTGTTGGATTTACACCCCAACCCAGCCCCTCCAACTTGGAGCTTAGCCCTGATAGCTTTCCTCCAGATAGCAGTTCCTAATGTACAGCAAAGATGAATGTGGAACACAGTAAATATAAAAAAAAAAAAAAAAGTTGGAGCCTTTGCTGATCTAAGCTGAAGTATTATATGACAGATGAAAGCCATTAAAGCCAGACCAATTTACATCTGTATTACCAGTGAATTTCAAAATGCTATCTGCTGCCTGTCTCGTTCTGTATAAAGTGTCACACTCACTTATCTTGTAAGCAGCAATACTGCCGATGGTGTACCTTTTTAGTCTTGGTTTGTTTGTTTGTTGTTGTTTGCTTATTCTTTATTGTTCCTTGTTAAGGTTCTCAGAAGGCATAACAACATGAACATCGTCACAGGGTTACCTCTTGACCTGCTGGTCCTTGCAAAGAAGTGTCCCTCCTCCTTACCTAGCATAGTTTCCTATCTATGATGCACTGTGGAATATTGAGTAAGAAGGAAGCACCATGTTACACCAGGCTGAGCTGGAGAAATATCCAGGAAGGGCAAGTTCATGGAGAAGGCATTTAGATACTGAAGAGGCTTTTAATTGTAGGAGCTGAGACTCTCTGCATGTCCTAAAGGAGCAGTGTGATTCTTGGGTTAGCAAAAAACCTGTGGTAAACACCTTGATTAATGTTTAGGCTTTCTTGTGCAGTCTTCTATCTTATTTCAGGCTAAAGTAAACAGAAATGTTAGAGGCAGCTCTTGATTCCCATGAATTTGGGCTCACAGCCCTGGTCTCCAGAGGGCTGCTGCATGCCACCATGGCCTTTCAGCAAATGAGAAGGTTTTAGTTTTTCTTCCACTCCTCTTGTCCTTCACTAGCTGGTTTCCTGCCTTCAGGACTCCACAGCCATCTCTTAGTGACAGTGGCATTGCAGAACAGCATTCCCTCTTCTGAAAAGGGAAATCTCATCCCTTTGGCATGCAGTGCTGCATGAGTTAATTCCTAGCTGGAGCATGTTTATGGAGTATGCTTGAGTATTCCTCTGAGCTGATGACAAAGGAAATCAAACAGGAGGTGCTAACAAAGGAGAATGGGCATGTCTGCAGCAGGAAAATTTGAGAAGTAGAAATTTAAGGATGAAGTGTCAGCTCTGGTTGACTTATAACTCATGTCAGTCTCTGGCAGTTCCGTGTTTACAGACCTTATGTCTTCTTCCTGTTTACATCAGATTCATCTGAGCTCTGCCCCTTGCATGTGAAGATATTCAAGGGTGACACCCTCTGAATTTCATCCTTTAAGCTGCTCTCTCTTTTATTTTTTTTTAACATATAAAGATTTTTATTATTATTATTTAATAATAATAATAATATTGC
Organism: Eubucco bourcierii; assembly: GCA_013396675.1. Classification (NCBI taxonomy): domain Eukaryota; kingdom Metazoa; phylum Chordata; class Aves; order Piciformes; family Ramphastidae; genus Eubucco; species Eubucco bourcierii. The sequence goes on from VWZE01005854.1 coordinate 314,045, forward strand.
TTTTGGGTTCCTAACGTGCAATTACAAAACCATTGCTCCTTCATTAGTTATAGCTGCTGCCCTATGGCAGTACATTGAAACAGTTTACATCCTACTTTGGGTTTGAAAATGCAAGAGAGGAGTATGTTCAATCAAACAGCATTCTGCAGTAGGAACTTAAGCATCCTTAACAGCCTCCTTAAGAAGATATAACGACATGGGTTTTGACGGGATGTGAGTCCTTTGAAGTTTTTTGCTTAGCTTTTCTTGTAAACAGAGCCAGGTTCAATTTCTCATCTGGACAATGTACAAAAATTAACATATTGGTCTTTAGTTTGGGTTTGAAGATCCATCTTGTAACCACTTGTAAAAGCCTTTGAAAGTCTGCAGTTGTAGATGTTGCGACGCCTGATTGAAAGCACACCACAGACTTGTAAGGAAAGGCAGCAGATGCTGAGTGCTCAGTCCGTGTGCAGCCAGGGGGCTGCACTGCACCAAGGGAAATTAATTTGTTGCAGATGCTCTATCTGTGACTGAGCCAATGGAGGAAGGGGACAGGGCCACATTGCCTCTGACCTGCATGCCACAAATTCACATTTTTTTTTCCCTTACCAGCTGCAGTTGCTGTCTAAAAGTGGGATGAATGGAAGCTCTCACTTGAGACCTACTACTATTATGTATGGTAAAAATTAGGTATCCACTGCACCCATTCTACTGTCTCCTCTTTATCTGCCTCTGATGTATACAGGGGTAAGATTGCTCAATGTTTGAGAGCCAAGTATGGCAGCTAAACAAGGGAGAAGCTTGCTGGAGGTCTCTAAATTCTCAAAATGAGTTTTGATGCCAGCATTTCAAAAATCTCCAATCACTGTAACTACAATAGAAAAGAAAATGTAGGAAATTACTTTTGAAATGGATCAAAAGCCACATGAGAACACAACAATTTCATCTGGAGGGGCTCAAAGTGAGATTAAAAGGTTGAAGGCACTTGCAAGATTTTGGTGTCACTTACTCATTGAGTATCTTCTCCATTTTTTAGAACTATTTCATAAATATTTTCAGGGTGACTCTGGCATAGGAGCTTGCATTTGACTGCTCAAGTCAGAAGAGAAGCCCTGATTCCAGACTGGGGAGACCAAGAGAAATCAGGAAGGGGCAAACTCTTCCCATTTGTGAGAGTATGTCCTAGCTCGTTGAAACTAAGATCTTTCTGCCTGCATAAAATGCCAGTGGTTCTGAAAAGTTTTGTTTCTGTCCAGTGCCTCGAGAGCCCTGTTCAACACTGAGATTGTAAATCTACCTGAAGGGAGGCTGGAGGGAGAAGGGGGCCAGCCTGTCCTGGATGTCAAGCAACAGGACTAGAGGAAATTGTTTCAAGCTGCATTAGGAGAGGCTTAGGCTGGATGTTAGGATACATTTATTCACAGAAAGAGTTATCAAACATTGGAAAGGTCTGCCTAGGTGTAGTAGGTTGAGAACTTTCCCTGCTCTGCCCTGGCTGAAACTTACCAGACCAGCTCAGATGGCTTGGAAGTAAGATAAAACTATATTCATAACAAAGCTAAATTTACAAGCATATGTACACATATAAATTTACAAGCAAATATACAGCATATATTTGCATGTATTTACTAATATACACAATTGAGAAATAGTGTAGAAATCCAAATTTCCCTCCCAAACAAAGAAAAGAAGCCCAGAAGGGGCCAATGCTACCCTCTCTCTCTCCCAAACAGGAAACAATCAGCAAAGCTCACTTGATATCTGTTAGCTAAGGTTAGTGAGAGATACACTAGAGAAAGAAGTGGAGGGAGCAAGCCTCAGAAGGCAAGAGGGACAAATTATTTATACTTTGGCTTCTTATCACTTTTAGCAAACCAGTGAATGATATAGTTTTTATCATTATTACTCTTTTACAACCAATGATATAATTTATCTCATTAGAATATTCCAATGAGCCTTAAACCAGCACACCAGGGCAGTGGTGGAGTCACTGTACCCGGAAGTGTTTAAGCAGCGTGTGGACCTGGTGCTTAGGGATGCAGTTTAGCACTGACCCTTCAGTGCGGGGTTGAGGGTTAGACTGGATGATCTTTGAGGTCTCTTCCAACTAGATGTATTCTGTGATACTGTGAGTACTGTTGTCTGTGCAACAGGGTTGCAGCTCTGGTTCAGGTGCCAAAGCAGCTCTGCTGTCTCTACATCTGAGCCATGAGCCTGTGCTAAAGAATCACTTTGTATTGTTGAAGCTAGTAGGGAATGAGGCTAGCTATTACTGGCTTCTGACCTTTATTTCAGGTGAAGCTCACTGCAAGTAAGGTGTTTATTAACTGGATGGGAAGATTGGAAAACCATCTGAGATTGTATTTTTGGAGTATGGAAAAGAGCTTTGGAGCCAAGCAAGTAACATCTGTGGTTTACCTGTTTGTAGTGAGTGCATGATGTTTCTTCCAAGCACGCAACTCTGTCTATTCTCCTAAAATCCATCTGGGAAAATAAGGAAATCATTTCTCATCAGGCTACAAGAATTTCAAAACTTCTCTCCAGGGTTCTTTTGACACTCATCTGCATACATCTTAATTTCCTGTAACAATCCTAATCCACTTCTCATGGGTACCCATGGGAGCCTTGTTATCGACCTCAACTGGAAAAAGGATTGTTTCTCCTCCTCATTACAGTTGCTGGCATAGTTCTTGCCTGTCTCCATTACAGGGGCCATTAGCATAACAGGTCAGAGAAAGCATGCCCTGCCCAGAGAGTTAAGAAAAGTATTGAAAATTCGTTAAAGAGTCTGCAAGCTGGAAAGAAAGAGGAGGGCAATATGGCCCTAAGGGTAGGGGGCAGAGTGAAAGTGAACAGAAATTTCATGTAGCATTTGCAAGGTAAACTGATACCTGTGATTCAAAATTACATGTGAAATTCTGCTTTGTCAGCACTTCTGGGGATGTGCATCCTGTTCCCTGGTACACTGGGGCTCAATAGATCTGCTACTCCTTGTCTCTAGACTATTTGGCACCGCTACCTGTGACATGGGTGCTGAGTCAAAACAGACTAATGGGCTCTGTGACTCTCACAGAGCTACTTTTAAACTGGTTATGCATCATCTGACACACAACAGACATACCAGAGCTCTCATACAAGGTACGTCTTATGTGCTAAAATCTGACACGTACCAGGGCTCTCATACAACGTATGTCTTATGTGCTAAAATGTGATCTGGCTTGAGAGGATGGCTGGGATATACCAGTGGAGTGATTTCAGCCAGATATGGACTTCCCTTAGTCCTATAATATCCCTTTTCATCTCCTGACATAGGAAAGCATTGCTGCTTTCACAGAAACTCTTCGGCATTGTGGAGGAGTGCAGACAAGGATAAGCCTTGGTGCAGCAGCTAGTATGGCCATCCAGCATGTGCCTGCCTGCTCTCTGAAGCTTCCCTGATGCAAGAACCACAGCATTTATGTGTTAAAAAAAATGTAGATCTACTTTTACCAGCTAATTACTATGTCAGAATCAGTTAGTCCATGTTATGATGACCCAGCAGGGTCTGGTATGTGCAGGCAGGAATGAGTAGTACCAAAGGGCTGAGAGGTCGGGAAGGAGGAAATGACCCTGCACATTACCTGGGGATATTGTACTCTCTAAAGAGTAAATTGCAGGGTCTGCCAGCCAGTCCTGATCATCTTGGCCTCATCTAGATAATCTCTGCCCTGGTTACTGCATGAACATAGCACAACTGCCTGTGAACTGACGTTTGATGATCTCCACATTCAATTCTCTTGTTTTAGACAGATCAGTAGTGTGACAATAACTTCTCTTCCCCAATTTGTGTGAAGCTGCTGACAGCCAGTGGTGGGAACAGAGAGCTCCTTGCTCCTGCCCCTGAGTGGGTCACACAGAGGGTTTCATAGAATCATAGAATGGTAAGGTTGGAAGAGACCTCGAGGATCATCTAGTTCCAACCCCCTGCCATAGGCAGGGACACCTCCCACTAGTACAGCTCACTCAAGGCCTCATCCGACCTGGCCTTGAACACCTCCAGGGAGGGAGCAGCCACAACCTCCCTGGGTAACCTGTGCCAGTGCCTCACCACCCTCACTGTAAAGAACTTCCTCCTAACATCCAGTCTAAATCTCCCCTCTGCCAGTTTAAACCCATTGCCCCTTGTCCTGTCATTGCAAGATCTTGTCAATAGTCCCTCCCCAGCCTTCCTGTAGGCCCCCTTCAGATACTGGAAGGCTACTATCAGGTCTCCTCAAAGCCTTCTCTTCTCCAGGCTGAAGAGCCCCAACTCTCTCAGCCTGTCCTCACAGGAGAGCTGCTCCAGCCCTCTGATCATCTTTGTGGCCCTCCTCTGAACGCGCTCCAACACTTCCATGTCCTTCCTGTGCTTCCTGTGTTTCTTTCATGTTTTGAAAGGGATTATTGCTTGACAAGTGCAGGTTATTAATTTTATTAACTGGGCTAAAGAATAAGCAGAGAGTGAGAATTTTATCTGTAATGTGAGGTGCAGAATGGATATGAGCAGCAGGTGGAAGAAAACCTCTCAGTAGGAGCACCCCATGCCTGTGCAGGCCCAGCAAATGGTGGGGGACCCTTGTTTCTTTGAATTAGCTCCACTTCACAACAGATATTTTTGTTTCACCAGTGAACCTGGATGAGAGAGATAGTTTGGCAGTTTTTTAACCAGGTTTGCAAGACTGAAAATCCTGTAAAGGGAAAAGAACTACTGTAGGTTGCCCAAGGAGTTTGTGGATGCTCCCTCCCTGGAGGTGTTCAAGGCCAGGCTGGACGAGGCCTTGAGTGAGCTGTACTAGTGGGAGGTGTCCCTGCCCATGGCAGGGGGTTGTAACTAGATGATCCTTGAGGTCCCTTCCAACCTTACCATTCTATGATTCTTGGTTTGGTGTAATGTACGTTTCTTCCACAAAAAATAGTCTGCCATGAATAATGTTGTTTCTAACTCCAGATGTGTAAGATGAGTTGAACTCCTTACTTCACCTGCTATTTTCAGAAGACCGAGGTTTTGATTGCATTTGGTTTTGGTTTTAGCTTGTACTTACTAATCCATACAACACAAAGAATGGGACATACACTGTGTTCTGCACTGTCTTGTTCTTGGTGTAGTGGTGTTTGTGACTCATGCTGTGGACTAGTGTGTGTAGGCATTACATATGAGTATGCATTCACCAATGTCATGATAGGGCTACTGAGATGGGCCCATAGTCCTTTGTGGTTATCAATATTTAATTAGACAGATGGCTAAAGACAGATCCTGGTTTTGGAAAAATAAATGTCTCATTCTTTCCAAATGATCTTAAGCGTTGCTGATTTACATTTTATTCCCTAGTTGTGGTTAAAAATGAGGACTGTGTCTTTCCTTTTTAAAGCAGTTGTGCAGCGGCACTACATCAGAATGACTTGCATACCTGTTACAAAAGGGACTTTGTTTCAGCTAGGGGGAAAATGTTCACAACTTTTTTGGATGAGAGATTACATAAATAAATAATAATTACTAATAATATTAATAAATAAAAAAATAAAAATCTAAGTTAGTGTTTCCATGATGGCAGTGGTGCCACCCAGGTATGCATGATGGTCTCTGGAGTTTTACAAGCCCTTATACAGAGGGACCCATGAAATAAGCTATGCTAAATTGTGCCCTTTGAAGGAACCTGCCTCTCATCTCCTGCTTCACTGGATGAGGTGTGTCAAACTTGTGGGGAATTTGCAGAAATTATGCAGTGCCTGGCCTGAGTCTGCTTTCTGTTCATTACAAGAAGAGCAAGTTCCTATCACCTTCTGAAAGTTTCACACCTGTTCCTGAGCTGGAGAACCAGACTTGTGCTTTACTTCTGTAATGCCTACTTTCTGGTGCAATGTTTTGGTGATGAATGTCATCATTCCTTTCTTTATACCAATTTCAAAGGGGAAAGATAGATGAGAAACCCAAAGCGTTAAGATGCTAAGTAGGGATGTGGTGGCAAAATTTTGAGCTCTGTATCTTGATGTCATCTTAGGTCAAACTTACCTTAAGCAGCTCAGCTATTACTCCAAAAGGGCAATAGATTGCTGTTTGTGTTTAAATCTTATGTTTGGGTCAGTGCTGCTTGTAAAGATTCACTTCAGAGATTAAATGCATTTACTGGATGCCATTGTAGGAATCTTACATGAATACATGTCTAATTTTAGTTTTCGCTAACATTTCAAGCACAAAATTTGGGACCCGTATCAGCAGCATGCCTATTGCCTCAGTTTTTCTCCTTATGTCATTTTATGACTCCTTGGAGAACTCTAAGTGATCCTGCAGGCCGTAATGTTCCCTCCAGCAAAACCTCTTAAAGGATTACTTTTGACTTGTGATTAAATGTGGCAGGAAACACTTGGCAGATCTGTGACTTGCAACAAAGCAGTGCAATCTCCTCTCTGAGCCTTTTTTTTTTTTTTTTTTTTTTTTTTCTCTTTTTTT
>VWZE01005854.1:328353-340276 GCA_013396675.1 Eubucco bourcierii
GGGATGTATTAAACACAACCAGACATTCCTCCTCCAAAGCACATGCAAAGCACTGCTTGAGGTGAGCTACTGTCTCATCTTGCATGTCTACTCAAGCAGTCCATTGCATGTGCTTTGGAAGAGCAATGAATCTAGAGCACGATTCCTATGAGGAACAGATGAGGGAACTGGGATGGTTTAGTCTGGAGAAAAGGAGACTTGAGGAGAGACCACATGGCTCTCTACAACTACCTGAAAGGAGGCTGTAGCAAGGTTGGGGTTGGTCTCTTCTTCCAAGTAACAAGTGATAGAATAAGAGGAAATGCCGGAGAATGTTTAGTGTAGATATTAAGGAAAATGTCTTCCTTGTGGCACTGAGTGAGAGCACATTTAGGGTGCTGCTGTAGCCAGTGTACAGTCATACTTCCATCCAACCTTCTCCATGGGTGAGGAACCAAGGGAGGATTCATAGCAAGACTGGCTGAGTCAGTCTACGATTGAAGCACAAGTTTTACCTGTCTGTATAGCTCACTGCATGATGACTTCTCTCCCTTTCACACTGGAAATAGCTACATTTTGATGCAAGGCTCTAGTCTTTAATGTGTCCTCAGATTGTTTCTAGAAGACATCACAGAATTTCCCAAGCAGAGAAACGACTGCTGTCAACAGCATAGGAATAGTCACACACACGGTTTCCCCTTTCCTCCCCTCTCCACCCACCCCCTGCCCCAGGATGCAATTTACAAAATCTTGTACATTGCACAAAATGCAAACAGACACTGGGCTAGTTAAAGACATATTTCTCTTTATTTGAAAGCTTTCTATCCATAGATAAAAGGCAGCCAGTGGAAAAAAACAAACCCAAGGAACACATAGTATGCAATGTTTGGGTTGTCTTAGTATGCTTAGTAATCAGCAAAGGATGAATATTGTTCCTGAGAAAAGGAACAATTGTTGGCTCTGACTTCCCACGATAACAGTGAAGTTAATGAAAAAATAAGCTACATATAAAATAAATATTAATAGTGTGAGTGGTGACTGTTTCCCTTTTCAAGAATTCAGTGTCTTACTGAAGTGGTAGCACTTTTATGGAATCAAAAGCCAGACAGTTTTTTTTAACTGAACATCTTCAAGAAACCTTGCTAGTGAGAATGAGGGTGGTGTTCTCTTGCCCCTCTCATGACTGCTTCCTATCCCTGCTGTTGAGCCCTTGCTGCTGCAAGGACACAAGCTTCATGCTTCAACCGTGGCTGATCCTGGCTCTAAGGCATTTCCAGGGCCCACCAGTCATTTGCATTACAGGCACTACTTTACCAAAGGGCAAAACTCCAAACACTCCTTAGTGCCCGGAAGAGGAGGATACTGTAACCTTAGTGTACCAGCCCTCATCTCTAGGAGTGTCCTCATTGTCCTACATAAATGCTTATTGCTGCAAACTCAGCATCACAGAAGGTCCCTGTATTAACCCACAAGGAGCTTCTGTAGGTCACAAGGGAGCAGCTATAAGGGAGATAACTATCCTGTCATTATGCTTTCTTCTCTGTTTACCTGAACTCTATGAGTTTCCATTAATCTTTTGTGCCTGACAGCCATCCTCAGGAGCCAGGCTACAGTACCCAACCACAGTTTCCCAGGAATCTGCAAAGGATCCAGATGTTAGGGTGCTGCAGGGTGCCTTGTGCTGAAGAAAAATGCCTTGTTTATCTGTCCAGGGACTGGGGGGAGGTTCAGAAAGTGCTTGCTTTAGGAAGATCTCCATTTGAAACTGGGAAATGGCAACCGAGTAGCACAGTCCATGCAAGGTGAAGATGCAAGAGTCTTTACTGCAGCATAGATGCTGACCCATACACACAACCAGAAAAGTCAAACATGTTCTCACATTCTGAATGACAGGGTTGTAATTCCACCTTGATGACCTGATTACTATAGAAACCACCTGAGCTTTGCTCCTCTCTTTAGACAACCATATACTTCTGGGCACAATTACAACATTCTATGTTTCGGCTGCCTGGCACCTTTTTTTTTCTTCCCTCCATCCTTATAAACTTATTATTGAGGTAGAATTTTCCACTAGTATTAAAACACATAGAGAAAATGAACACAATCTTAGCAGGCTAGCAGCACAAGGACCTTCAAAATTGGCAAAAATCTTTCACAGTGTAGCTATGAAATGAGCAATTGAAGTAGCAGAAATACAATTCTTAAAATATCAGGCAAAAATAGTATATTAAAAAAAACCAAACAACCCCACAGTAGTGAGTTGCATGACACTTTTTTTCATCTTTTTTTTTTTTTTAAACAAAAATTCTTCCTTCACAACAAATGACAGGGAGCAGAATTTTTTTTGTGACATGAGAGATATTAGTATCCAAGTAAGAGTATGTGATGAATTCCTAAAAGCATTAACTTCTTTGAACAAAGATCTAAACATAGGTAATTTATAATCGCTGGGTTCAGTTAGGCATTGCTTTTACAAATGTTTATCACAAGAAAAAAAAAATTCTGTATTCTTTCTTAAGTCTGTAAGGAAGATCAAAGCAATATAGTAATAAACTTTACAAAGACACTTAAATGATTTAATGTTTGTACAGTATTTAAGTATAAGGAACACAAATCACAGACAGTTTTTTGTTGTTGGCTGGGGAGGGTTTTTTGTTTGTTTGTTTTATTGGTTTGGTTTCGGTTTGTTTATTGCTGGTTGGGTTGTTTTGGTTTTTTTTTTTCCCTTTACAACCCCTGTAATACTACAACAAGTTTATAGTTTATATTAATACCTAAATGAAGTGATGTAAAGTACTGCTATAAGGGCTGCTGTTAGTTATCTCCACTGTACTCAATACCAAAGAGTAAACAAGCTTCAAATTTCAGTTGAAAGAACTTGGGTTAGCTCGAATTTCATCCTATTGATTTAATTGTTGGCAGCAATGTGAAAATACATTCAGTGTAAGGAAGCTGTTAAAGCCAAAGGGAAAAAAAAACCCCAAAACCCAGTTATTATTCTTACAGCTATTTTCCAAGCAATACTAGATGTTCCAGCTTTAGCACTACATTTTTAAATTGCCGGCAGTCGGGAGGGGGATCTGGGGGGGAGGGAATCCATGAGTGAAGAAGACAGATACTGTTTACAAGTCTTCAAGGAGGACATGTAACTGACATCAAAAGCAACTTCCCAGACTCCGTAGAAATGTATCAATTTGTAATCTACACATTTACAGGGGCTGCTCTGCTCTGAAAGCTGTTTCCCAATCTGTGCCAAAACACGTGAGGCTGTGTGGAATACTTCTGATGATAGACCTCCAGGCTCTGTTTCTCCATAATTGATTTAGTTATTAGTTATGCAGGGAGAGGAGAGATCCCTGAGGCTTGGTAAAAGAGTATTCAGTTACTAAAAGTAGCCCTTGGTGAATTAATATCATTCTACCAGCTCTTTCTACTCATTATTCCTTCAAATCTTGTTTTCTTGGACACCAGCTGTCACAGAGAAAGTCTCCTGCCTTTTCTTCTCCTGCCTCCCTGGCTGGCTGAAGTTGGACCAGCACGGTCTGGAGTGTCTCCTTCACCACCTGGATCTCCCTCTGCAGAGACTGTGCAAGCTTTATTAAGGAATAAATCTATAGGTGATTGGCAGTCTCTTTCTTCTTTCCAAGTTATTAAACAAATTCTTGTTCTGCTGCTCACGACAGATGGCCATGGCTATCTAATTGTAACTTCAAGTTCTTCCAAACTGTTGGGACTAAACATGAATATATTTCTCACACTTCCTTTCAGGGAGAAAAAAAAAAAAAAATCATGCAAACTGAGGCTCTCAAGTAGCATTGTTTAGCACTTTAAAAAGGAAAGGAAATATGGGATACTGCCCAGATACTGTTCTCACAGGAAGAAAGGAGATGAAGAAATTGTACCAATGAGCAATAGCTCTGAGCTCCCTGCTGGATGAAGAGTGGATTTTCAAGTCAGAGGCACAGACCTGGATGGATCACACTCCAGGTGAATGCAACGGGGACAGCAGGAGCAGTATGAAACCAGATGAGCATACTTGTGTGGCATAAGCAAGCTCAGCAATGTGCGCTACTCAAGGCAAGCCGGGAATCTGGGTAAGCAGCAAAGGTAGCTCATAGCAGATAAAGTGTTTCCACTCCACTTACCTTCAGATGGCTTTAATCTTTGCTAAATTATCAATATAATTGCAGCAGAGAAATCACAGATGCAAAGCTACGTGAGGCTTTACAGCGAATGATCTGAACAAGTTGAAAAGCAAAGAGATTAGCAGTAGCAAGGTTGTGCTGTTGTACATCAAAAGGAAAAAGCATCAGAAAATGCAGTTAAAGTACTTCGTTTGGTTTGAGATTTCCACATTTTATTTGCCATTGTTTAGTTCAGGTTTTCTGCAAGGCAGGACTTAGAAATAAAATTATGGGTAATGGCTCAGCCTCTTAACAGATTCCTACTACCTCGGTCCACAGTGACAAAAGGAAAGGTGTTGGGTAGTGGTGACAAGGGTACAAGGGCTGCAGCAGTGACCAGGCTGGTAGATGAAGGTATGACATGCACATAGATAGTAGCAGCTACTGAGACATGCATGTTTTCAGGCAGCTGGACTTCCTAGGCACTACATCTTTTTGTTGTGCTGACTGGTCTCTCCCTGGGAATAAGCAGAGTTTGTACTATCAATACATCAGCTTTTCTGATTATAATCTTTGTACTCTTCAGAGATAAACTTCCAGGAATCCCATGGGCTAAGGCTCTAGAGGGTAAAAAGGAGCGCAAGATAGTTGGCCAATTTTTAAATGGCACTTTCTCCAAGCCCAAGATAGGTGTGTTCTCTTGAGTAAAAAAATCTGGTGGATGTGCTAACAGACCTGCATGGATGAACAAGGAGCTTCTGAAGATAATCTTGTGGAAGAAAGAAGCTCACAATTCATGTAGGAAGCAGCTTGTCACTTGGGAGAGCTTAGAGAAGTTGTGAGGGCATGTAGGAGGACAACAAGGAAGGTCAAAGCCCTCTTGGAACTAAAACTGGCAAAGGAAGTTAAACAGAACAAGAAGGGCTTCTTCAAATATATCAGTAGGAAAAGGAAGAACAAGGAAAGTGTGGGGCCACTGTTGAATGAGAAGGCAGCCCTGAGAACTGAGGATGCAGAGAAGACAAACTTCCTAAATACCTTCACTGCTCCAGTCTTTAATCCCAAGAATGAACTTCCCTATGTGCTCCAGATGAAGGAGACAAAGCCTGGAGGAGGGAAGACTCTCTACTAGTCAATGAAGACTGGGTTAGGGATCAGCTACATGAATTGGTCAGAGCCCGCAGACTTGTGTATGTCGAGACACACTCAAGAGCACTGAGAGACTCTCGGTGTTGGCACTCTGCCGCTCTCCATCATTTTTGCTAAATTGTGGCAAACGGGAGAGGTGCCCGAGGACTGGAGGAAAGCCAATGTCAGCTCAGTCTTCAAAAAGGGCAAGAAAGAGGTTCCAGGAAATGTAGATCAGTCAGCCTCACCTCCATCCCTGGAAAAAAAACATGGAGCAGTTCATTCTGGAGGTCATCTCTAGGTACTTGGAAGAAAAGAAAGTTACCAGGAGTAGTCAGCATGGATTTACTAAGGGGAAATTGTGCTTGATTAAACAGATAGCATTCTTTGATGTTGTAACTGAATGGGTAGATGCAGGGAGACCAGTGGATGTAGTATATACCTTGACCTTAGCAAGGCTTTTGACACTGTTTCACGTAACACCCTTGTAAGCAAGCTCAGGGTAGAAGAGCAGATGGTGAGATGGATTAGAAACATTATACAGTGGAGTGCAAAGAGTGGTGATCAATGGTGCTGAGCCCAGCTAGAGACCTGCAGCTAGTGGAGTCCTGCAGGGATAAGTTCTAGGTCCAGCCTTGTTCAGCATCTTTATCTATGACACTGATGAGGGGACAGAGAGTTTGCTGAGGGAGGCTTGGCAGGTACACCTGGAGGCTGTGTGGCCATGCAGCAACACTTGGACAGACTGAAAAGCCGGGCAAAGAGGAATCTAATGAGGTTCAACAAAGGTAAGTGCAGACTCCTGCACTTGGGAAGGAACAATAAACTGCATCAGTACAGGCTGGGAGGTGATCTGCTGGAAAGTAGTCCTGTGGAGAAGGACCTGGGAGTCCTGGTGGACAAGCTATCCATAAGATAGCAATGTGCCCTTGTGGCCAAGAAGGCCAGTGGGATCCTGGGGTGCAGTAAGAAGAGTGTGCCCAGTAGATCAAGGGAGGTTCTCCTCTCCCTCTACTCTGCCCTGGTGAGACCTCACCTGGAATATTGTGTCCAGTTTTGGGCTCCCCAGTTCAGGAGGGACGGGAATCCATTTAAAAGAGTCCAACAGAGGGCTACAAAGATGATTAAGGAACTGGAGCACAGCCCTGTGAGGAGAGGCTGAGGGACCTGGAGCTTTCTGATCTGGCAAAGAGAAGACTTAGAGGGAATCTCATCAACATTTATAAATATATGAGGGCTGAGTGTCAAGAGAGAGGGGACAAACTCTTCTCATTTGTACCCTTGTGATAGGACAAGGGGTAATGGGTAAAAACTACAGCACAGGAAACTCCACCTCAACATAAAGAACATCTTTACTATAAGGGTCCCTGGAACAGGCTCCCCAGAGAGGTTGTGGAGTCTCCTTCTCTGGAGACTTTCAAGACTCATCTGGATGTGCTCCCATGCAACCTGTGCTAAATTCTATGGTCCTGCACTGGCAGGGGGGTTGGACCCAACGGTCTGTGGAGGTCCCTTCCAACCCCTAGCATCCTGTGATCATAAGTCAGTGAAACCATCCAGTGCAAGGACTAAGTCTAGTTCAGTCTAGTTCAGTGAGACAAACAACCTTATCTTCTCTTCCGTAGCTTACACTACGTGGAGAGTAAAGCAAGCATGAGAAGAGTTAGAGCCTGCTGAAGCCCTAAAGCAATGACCAAGTCTATGTGAACAACCCTAGGACCCACCCATGCTGAGGCTTCCTACACAGGTATAGTTGAAGGGCAAGGACCCCAATAGGCTAACCCAAGTGGGTCAAAGGAGAAAGAAATAAGTTAATTTCTAGCATTAAGTCATCAAATGATCTCTGAGAGAGCCACAAACTCAGTTCAGGGGAAATGAAAAAAGGCTGACACTGGAACAACTCAATTTAAAAAATACAGCACACAGGAAGGATAATGCACAAGGACAGGCTTTAGCCTTTACAGAGCTCATCCATTATGAAATGTTGTTTTACTCAACCCTGATACAAATGCAATGTCGGGAAAAGAGGGAAAAAAAAAAAAGACAGCCCCAGGTTATGTGACTGTAAAAAGTGAGCTGCTACTTTTGAAAAATTGCAATGAGGGAGGACCATGGGAAAGCTACACAAATCACCACTCTTTAAAGCACAGTTATGCCTTCAAAAAGCTTTTTGGCTGCTCTTGATTCTACCAGTTCCTCAAAATTTCACCTTTGTGTATTTACATACATTTACTATGGTGTTAAAATGCTTACCAGGCATATCCATGCATACTTCTAATTTCTGGACAGCTCTGTTAATCTCAAATGGATTCTGTCTCTAATTGCAAGTAATGGCAGCAGACACGAAACTTTGCCTTTCCTACAGTCTCAAAGTACTGTACAAGGACAAATTAAGTATGCTTTGCATCTTCTCTAAAGTAAGAAACATTATTATCTTCTTATAAATGGTCTGGACTGTCCACCCCTCTGCAATTTAATCATGAGGCTCTGCTGAAAATGTAATTGGTAAAACAGAAATTCTTCAGTTTATGAACACCATGAAGCCTCTGAAATTTAATTACTTCTGAGGCACAGTCTCTGACTACATGCTGCTATTTGTAATATCACAAGCAATTACAAAACTCTTCTCAGGTGAAGAGAATAAGCAAAATTGAAAAAAAAAAAACTTGAGCACGATGACAGAGTCTGTGATTTACAAGGAGATGAAAGATTAATTGCTGTAAACTTACTTCACTAAACTTACTTTCATTTCTTACTTCACTATTGCAAACTTCATCACAGAATCACAGAATAAGCCAGGTTGGAAAAGACCTCTAGAATCAGAGTCCAACCACTCACCTAACACCTTCTAATTAACTAAACTATGGCACTAAGTGTCTCATCCAGTCTCCTTTTAAACACCTCCAGGGATGGTGACTCCACCACCTCTCCAGGCAGCCCATTCCAGTGGCAAATCACACTTTCTGTGAAGAACTTCCTCCTAACATCCAGCCTAAACCTGTCCTGGTGCAGCTTGAGAGTGTGTCCTCTTGTTCACTTTTGTGTGCTCTTTCACATCTATGAATCTGTTTCTACAAACTAACAGAATACCCTTCCCATATCAAACACAAAATACTCCTCAGTGTTTTGAGAAATGTCAAAACATCAAATATCAGCTGTCTCTAAATCAGCAGAAAATAGAAGGTAAAGAAACTGCAGCACATGGGTGGAAACATACTGATCTACCTCCAATGCAGCATGAACCCCAATGGAACAGATGCTGGAAGGACTCTCCTGTCATCAAAAATAAAATCAAGGAGGGCACCATTGCTGCCTCTCACTCTTGTGGGATCCCCAAATGTCTTGTAGGTTCACCTAGGGGGAGACACAATCAGGGCTAAATTCTCCCCTTGTGATTCTGTCAAAAATCTACACTGGCATAAAGCCAACACTTACATGAAAGCCTGCTGTATGACACAAGTGAAGGGTTAGAAAACTGACCTGCAGTGAGTAAATAAATGTTTAGGTACAAAATTCTGTTTTCAAAACAACTGCTTAAAACACCCATTTTAGGGTAAGGAATAGGAGTGGCTTCTATAATAATAGTCCAGCCAGTGTTCCTTCCAATAAAAGCATTTTCACTAAAAGTGAACCATTACATGCATTCAAATTGTCTATCAAAATGTAACTGCTAATTAAGAACAAAAATGACTGTGAAATTGCAATAGGGGCTCCATCTAATTTTACTTGGAATTCCAGGCCTTTAGTGTCAGGAAAGTAACACCTCTCATTAGTTCTGAAGACACCAGAATGAGTCACCTCTCATCCTCTGTTTTTTCCAGTTAATGATGTAGACTGTTTTCATACACTTGCCAACAATTAACCATAACTGAACATTTTGCAAGCTTATTTGGTCATGCTACATACAGTTTAGCAAATGTGGCAGTGCTAGCAAGGAGCTCTTCCTCCCACTCTGCTGTTTGATGTTTTTAATACAACAGCACAGTTTAACATTCCTTGTGAAAAGCTTCAGTAATAAACAAGTCTCTCAAGCAGGACTGTGCCTATAGTCAGGACCAAGAAATATCACTGATTTCTCCTTTGTTCAGGTTGTGTTAGTAATTATGACAAGCAGCATGTTTGATTTAAGTGTGCTCTGCCACTGAAAAGCAGAATCAAAAACAATGACATATGGGATTTTTCTTCTAATACAAACTTAATTATTAATCAAAGCTATGACACGCTAAATATTAGCAAACGACTTGAGAGCATCAGGAATTTATTTTCATCAGTGGAGTCTTTAAAAGTCTTTTAACAATCAGACAGGACCAATCTACATCTATGCAGCTCCAGCTTAGATTTTTAACCTGGGACAGTTTGTAACATTCCTCTGTAAGGGGCGTGAACAGGGTCATGAAGGGAAGGGCAAAAGTAACCAGCAAACAAGAGTCTGATGACAGTTATCCTGTTTTCGTTAACCACATGAAGTTCAATAAGGACAAGCGCAGGGTCCTGCATCTGTGTGTGTGTGTGTGTGTGTGAAAAACAGCAGGCAGCAGTTCAGGCTGGGGGGTCCCTTGCTGGAAAGCAGCTCGGTGAAGAAATAGCATGGAGTGCTGGTGGACAGCAAGTTCTGCGTGGGCCAGCAATGTGCCCTTGTGGCCAAGACAACCAATGGCATTCTGGGGGGCATCAAGAAAAGTGTGTCCAGCAGGTCTTGGGAGGTTCTTCTACCCCCCTACTCCACCCTGGTGAGACCACACCTGGAATACTGTGTCAAATTTTGGGCTCCCCAGTTCAGGAGAGGGAGGGACCTGCTGGAAAGAGTCCAGCAGAGAGCCATGAGGATGACTGGGGGGATTTGAGTATCTCCACTATAGAGAGAGACTGAGAGACCTGAGGATGTTTAGTCTGGAGAAGAGCAGGCTGAGAGTGGATCTCATCAATATGTAGGAATACCTGAGAGGTGGGCACCAAGTGGATGAGGCCAATCTCTTTTCAGTGTTCCTCAGCAATAAGACAACGAGCAACAGGTACAAACTGTAGCATAGAAGGTTTTACCTCAACATGCAGAGAAACTTCTTTACAGGGATGGTGACAGAGCACTGGAACAGGTTTCCCAGAGAGGTTGTGGAGTCATCTTCTCTGCAGACTTTCAAGACTTGTCTGGACGAATTCCTGTGTGAACTACCCTAGGTGATCCTGCTTTGTCAGGGGGCTGGACTCAATGATCCCTGGAGCTCCCTTCCAACCTCTAATGTTCTATGATTCATTACAATTTCAGGTCTTTTAAGTTTCTGCTCTCAAAGTTCTACAGATTTTCAATGCCAAATGTATAATTATCCAGTATTTGAGATAAGAAATTGTCTTAGTTAAAACCGAACGAACTTCCATACAAACAATAGATCTATCCATTAGCCATAAATTCTTCTGCCTAGGCTAATTATTGACACCAATCTCAGTGCTAGTAACTGCAATATGGATAAGTTACCTATGAGTAAAATTTAGTTTATAGGCCCCAAGCAGTTTTTATTTAAAACCCCAACCTACCAGTTGGCAGCACTGCAGCAGCCATTTTTTTCATTCCTCTTAGAAGTACCTCACAGGGATTACATGTACCAGATGGTAACACTTTACACACATTGATCTGGACTACCTCTGAAATAGCAGCTGAATGTTTATGAGGGGTAGCTGAATCGATGGACTGCCTCTCTGTATGTGCCTAGGTTTGAAACATAGATACTTAATTTGTGAATGGTGGTCTTGCTAGGACAATGATGTTGCACAATGTGTATTACTGTAGTTAGACAACATGAGCTGGATTTCACCAACAGAGGATGTCAGATCTATATCAGACACCTGTGGATTTCAACAAGACAAATCTACAACTCTACTCAAGCTTTCCATGACCAGGTTTTGGTTTTGTAACTGACTCTTGCAGTTTCAACAGTTACAAAGAAACATGCATGCTCAATAGAAAATGGAAATACTACTATTTTACCAACTTGGAGGGTATTCTCTTCAGGAATTAAAAAAAAAAAAAACAAACCAAAACCAAAAAACCAAAACCAAAACACAAAACCAGTTTTTCAAGTTATTTCTCCTTACTCCTCAGTTAACAGTAAACTGTTAACTATGATTAGACCTGACTGGTTTGAATATGAACTTAAGTCCACTGCAGAGAACCTATAGAGACTATAAATAGAACTAAAAGAATACTGCAAATTGGCCTACAGCAAATATCAGGAAACAATCTTTTTGTACATTGAAATGTTTAGAAGAGATTGATGTAGTAACAATTAGTGACTGGATTCCTCCCCTCTGATGCAAGCCCTCACCAGAACATTCCCTCTCATCTTCGTTTAAAATTTATCATTTTGATATCTCTAAAGAAACCCAGGTTTTAGAATAGGAATTTTGCAATGAGATAACAATAGATGCCAAATTATTTAAAGTGCAGTGGTAATTTCACACATCCACCTCAGCTTAGGAGGAACCAAATGCTTCCTAGCACCATCATCATCATTTCAACTCACATTCAGCTGTATCTACAGGCTCTTTTTCTAACCTCTCCAACATGAATGTATTAATCTTTGTTCATTATCTTGTTGTCTGCCACCTCTTCTCCACTAAAAGCTAAGCAGCTAAGTACTCTATCTTCCTTAGCCTCACTGGTTCTTTTTCTCTTTTCTCTTACTTAGAAGAACAGAATC
>VWZE01005854.1:340320-379989 GCA_013396675.1 Eubucco bourcierii
TTTTTTTTTTTCTTCTGTAGGGAAAAGGCACAAATGAAATAATACCCTGTGCTCATAAATTCTGAAAACTGTCCACAGATGTAGGCCAAATGAATGCCTCATAAAGGTTAAGCAATCTTCAATCATACTGATGATGCATAAAAAGAGATAAGACAACATCTCATCCACTTACTTGCACTGGACTGTTAGACGCAGATTAAATTGCATGAGATCACAGAACCATAGAATGGTAAGGTTGGAAGGGACCTCAAGGATCATCTAGTTCCAACCCCCTGCCATAGGCAGGGACACCTCCCACTAGTACAGGTTACTCAATGCCTCCTCCAACCTGGCCTTGAACACCTCCAGGGAGGGAGCATCCACAACCTCCCTGGGCAACCTGTTCCAGTGTCTCACCACCCACACTGGAAAGAACTTCCTCCTAACATCCAGTCTAAATCTCCTCTCTGCCAGTTTAAACCCATTGCCCCTTGTCCTCTCATTGCAAGACCTTGTAAGTAGTCCCTCACCAGCCTTCCTGTAGGCCCCCTTCAGATACTGGAAGGCTACTGTAAGGTCTCCTCAAAGCCTTCTCTTCTCCAGGTTGAAGACCCTCAACTCTCAGCCTGTCCTCATAGGAGAGCTGCTCTGACCCTCTGATCATCTTCATGGCCTCCTCTGGACCTGCTCCAACACTTCCATGTCCTTCCTGTGCTGAGGGTTCCAGAACTGCACACAGTACTCCAGGTGGGTTCTGACAAGAGCAGAGTAAAGGGGTAGAATCCCCTCCCTTGCCCTGCTGGCCACACTGCTCTTGTTGCAGCCTAGGACTCGGTTGCTGTCTGGGCTGCATGTGCACACTGCAGGCTCATGTTGGGCTTTTCATCAACCCAGACTCCAAGGTCCTTTTCCTCAGGGCTGCTCTCCAGGCATTCACCACCCAGCCTGTATGCTCAACCAGATGCCACATGATGTATCTGCTGCCTATTTTTTAAAATGAAAAATACCCAACGAACTCAAAGTGGCAATATAGATATTCTGAGTCAACAAAGTACCATTTAATTTAGGTAAATCGTGTTGGGAAATGCAGGTATATGGATGTTTGTATCCAGGCAGCATTTGGTGCACTAGGTATTTACTTAAATGAGCATTACAAACAAAAGGATTTTAACAGTAGAATAAAGGCTTTTCAGCACCTCACCTCAATTTACAAAGAACTAACTTCTGTTTAAATCAATTAATGCTGGATTAGACCACAGTGAAAATACACTGCAGGAAAACTCGATACCACAAAAACGCCCAGCTTGGCAAGACAACTCATTCAGCAGTGTGCTCAGGTGGCCGAGAAGGAATATCGGAATAGCATGGCAAGCAGGAGGACCAGGGAAGTGACTGTTCCCCTGTACTCAGCACTGGTGAAGCCACACCTTGAGTAACGTGTTCAGTTTTGGGGGCCTAATTACGAGAAAGATGACTAGGTGCTGGAGTGTAACCAGAGAAGGGCAACAAAGCTGGTGGAGGGCATAGTGACCAGGGCTTATGAGGCAACTGGGGGAGCTGGGGTTGTTTAGTTTTGAGAAAAAGAAGCTGAGGGGAGATGTTACTGCTCTCTACAACTACCTGAAAGGAGGCTGGAGAGAGGTGGGGGCTGGTCTCTTCTCCCTAGTAACAACTGATAAGATGAGAAGAAATGGCCTCAAGTTGCACCAGAGAAGGCACCAACTAACAATGTTCTCCAAGAGCGGAATAGGATCCCCAAGGAAGTATTTGAATCACCATCCCTGGAGATGTTTAAAAGATGCTTAGATATGGTCCTAAGGGACATGGTTTAGCACCAGACTTACAGAATTAAATAACGCTCAGACTGGATGACCTTAAAGGCCTTTTCCAATGATTCTATCTAGTCCACGTAAAGGACCAGTGTTCCACGTCAATCTCAAAGGCAATTATTTCACATACATACTCACACAGACTGACACAGAAAGGATATGAATAACTCCTTCATCAACTCTGCAGGCAGAAGTTTGCAACTGATCTTCCAGATGCACCAATTTCTCACTTATTGCTTCGCATTTTCCTCCCAACTCTGCAGAAAACATGAAGAACTCCTACAAGAGGTTGAAAAAGAAAAAAAAAATGTTTGCTGCTAACTGCATTTTCTACATCAAATTTGCATCAAATTAAGTAGAAAATGAAATATTAGTATGGGGATGTGATATTTTCCAGTGCTAAGATATTGCCTGAAAGCAAATTACCACTAGAGACAAAAAAATTGTTAATATATAATAAATTAATGATTTATATTAAATGGAATGAGCTTGTGGTCTCAGTTTATTTCCCAGCAGAAAAAATCATGATCTCACTTTCAACAGAGGATTAAAAGACTGTGAAGACAGAATTGATTTCCCTCTTCCCTGGTGTCTCAACGTAGCAGGGCAGGGAAATCTCACACTGACTACACCATTCAGGTTCCTAAATTTCAAGTAGTTTATGTAAATATGATTTACACTTATAGGTCATCAAGCAGTAACACTTTTGTTATCTTTTATAAACACAAAATGCACTTACTTTTTCTGAGGGAAAATCTGGCTACAGTATTTAGGGACTTAAGTCACCAGAGAAAACACCTCAGAGTCTTAGAGATTGCAAGATGAAACAACAGTTTTTTACTGCGTTATGAAACAAAACTACATTTTTCAAAACTAATATTTCTCTGCTTAGAACACACAGAGACAAAGACTTTTTCTACTTTAAACTAAGTATTTCAAACCAGTTGCAATGTCTTGCATTTATAAAAGTACTTGGAGTCTTTTGCACTGATCTCTTGCTGCAACAGCAGCCATCAGTGATTGTTTAAGACAAACAAAGACTTCACAATCAAAAGCCTTCCAAAGAAATTCTGCTCACACTTTTTGGAACAGTGTCCATTGTAAAACAATCCGAATTTTGGTAACACTTTTAACAGACCTTAGTTCTGTGCTATCTTTATACTTCACATCACATAATGCATACACAAATGTCAGAAGAGCTTTGCTTGCTGGCACAACCTCTGTTAATGCACAGAGCTTCGGTCACTGCTTTCCTAGGTGTTCTCCCAGACATGGCTATCCAATGGATCCCATGGGTATGCAACCAACCTGGACAACTGAGCTAGCTGGTTTGTCCCAGGTTGGGAACTATAAGGTTAAAAAGAGTCCTCTGGGGACTGGAAGATTGTTATTCAATCCCATAATTCTGCTATCTCTTCATAAACTCCTGGCAAGGCCAGTTCGTTCTCCTTTCCTCCTCCTCCAGCCTTGTGCCGGGCAGGAGCCGTGTTATCGGGACAAACATGTAAGGATAGGCCTGGTTTGGGGCCTCCAGAGGCTGTGCTTAGGCCTCTTGGATGGTAGAGGCATGGGGGGGAGGACTGGAGCACTGGGGATGATAGATTCAGTTTTGGGTTGGGGAAAAAATTCAGGGGGTTCGCTTATGGATTCTGTAATTTCTGTCTGTAACACTCTCCAAATATAATTCTGTTTGTTTCTCCAATTCATTTGAGAGTTTTACTCTGTCGGCTCTTTAAACCCACAACATGGTTAGGAGAGGTTATGCTGCAAGCACCCACAGCTTAGACACAAAAGTACAATGTGAGAAACAGCTGGCTGAGTACCTGGCTCTCATCAGAAGACCTCTTCAGAATCATTACCAACCATGAGAATCTACAGCAGCACTCCACGGGGCATACAGATATAAAAATGTCCCACTGCTTTTAAAAGAAGAACAGGGGAGGAGAAGGTACATGTCCTCCCTATGGCAACATATGTCCTTTACTCAAGATCAGGAACAGAAGATGAGGAATAAATCTTCCATCCCACTGCTAAATAATTTTTTTTAGTACACAAGTAGGAGTTCATATGCTGTTAGGGAATGGGATATTTCAGGTAATTTATACCAACAGAAATCTTTTAAGGAATCATTCTGTGGCACACATGTAAGAACAGATGACAGTTGTCTAAAAGAACTTGGGCTAGAAGAGCCAGCAAACCACAAAACTAGTGTCCTCTGAAAACACTTATAAACTTAAAACCACCTAGAGAAAGCTCCACCTGTGAATACTGATTAATTACATAAGAAAATCAGATCATCAGACAGTAGCCTTCTCAGAACTAACAAAACCAAGACAAAATCCACTCAGTGCTATGCAATCATCAAACAATTAATTTACAAAGAACAGCTTTTAATTAATACACAAAATATTAAGTATTGATCTGACAGGAAAAAAGACATAAAAGAAATTTTCAAATCTGAATCTTTTTACAAACTGTACTTCAACAAAAGGAATTAGTCACGTACGGATCTTACAGTGAACCATAAAAAGCAGATCCATGCTCTTATATCAAGATTTTGGATAGTGTAGCCTGATCTGGTCACTTTATCAAGAACTGCTACTATACAAGATTTTGGGTCACATTCATAGTGTCAAGAAGGATGACACTTCTAGTCACTTCAAATTACCAGTTACTACAGACAGTAAGTTAAAGTTACAGTACATTCCTGAATACCTGTGCCATTAAGTATATTTAAATACGGGGGAAAAAAGCATTATAAAGATACACATAACAGTAGATTATGCCATTTTTTCCCCCTGTTGATTTCAGGAACATTTATTCAGATAACTGATCACCCAATTAGCACTAGGACCAGTTGCTGTAAGAGAAGATCCATTTCCTCCACCTTAAAACTGTCCTCACATTTCCTGACTCGTATGTGCCAGTACAACTTTACTGGGCAGGTAATCTAAATTATAAACACACTGTCTGGCTTTCTCTAGTTCTACTGTGAAGATCCACAGTGGTAATTTTTTTCCCTGTTTATTGTGTCAGTGAATATATGTGGCAAAATGGGCCTTTTGGACCTACCCTCTTAACAAACTTTAAGTGAGCTGAAAGATGCTGGAGACAGCATTTAGATACCTTGTTGGCAAACATGGTCCAAGTTGCAAGTGTGGTCTCCCTCTATCTAATGTGCACAGATCCTGAAAATCCAAGATAAACTATAACTATAGCCTAAAATTCACAGTCACAGTGTAGCTGGATGACTGCACTTACTGCTGTATTGTGGCATAGCCTCATTTCAGAGAATCATAGAATGGCTTGGGTTGAAATGGACCTTAGGCATTCTCTAGTTCCAACTCCCTTGCCATGGGCAAAGATACCTTCCAAGAGACCAGGTTGCTCAACACCCCATCTAGCTGTGGCCTTTGGCACTTCCAGGGAGAGGTTAATCTCCCTAGGCAACAACTTTCAGTGTCTCCCCACATTCTTACTTTGCCCCCAGTAAAAAAATTATCACAGAACCACAGAATTCCATGGTTGACATTTTCTTCTCCCTTTTAAAATAAAACTTTACAGTTGAGTAAAGAGAAGTGTTAGAACAGATGGAAGGAAAGAACTCAGCAAAACAGACTCCAGACCCTGGGGCTCCAGGTGAACACTCATCTGTAGCAAAGGCATCTCAGAGTGTTTTGCATCAGTACTAAGCTGTACTTTGCAGTTCTAAACTTTGGCTGGTGCATTCCGCCCCTCTGCAGTTCCAGGCAAGGATGCATGGATAAACTGGGTTTTGTACCTACAAGGAAGTTGCCTTTCTGGTTGAAATGAAAAAAATCTCCATAACTTAGACAAGTATTGTCTCTCAGCAACTTACTTGTATACATGGTGTGAAAAAATGCAGGAGGGTTATCATATAAATTATGATTTTCCAGAACATACATATAGATATATAGAGAGAGATACAGATATATATATCCAGCCTTTTTTGTTAGAGACTGGAAAGACGTAGGCACACACAGAGGTCTAATTTTAGTTGAACATCAGGAAGAGATATACATGAAACGGAAAAGAAAATATACCTGCTCTCAAAAATATACAAGAATAAATCCAGCTATTCAACCAATTCCACAGCTTCTGCACCAAGGCTCTCATTTGAAAAACAAACAAACAAAAAAAAGTTCAGTAACAGAAGGAAGTAGGAAAGATTTCTCTCTGTGCCCTTCATGCCTGCTAATGCCATGGGTAAGATTTTTTTTACGTGATGTTGGTCTGTGTAGGCAGGGAAATTACTGTCAGTGACACAAAAACTACTCAGAACAGCTCCCAGCTGTAAAGTTCCGCTTTACACTGATCAACAACATCGCTGAGAGGAGAGCGGACTCTAGCTCAACATGTTAATAAAATACAACTCCTCAAGCTTTTAAGTTGTGTCAGTGCTACAAAGTACTGTCTTAAGAATTGTTAAGACTTCTTTGGTTATTTTTGCACTAACAGCATTTTTAGGAAGCAGCTATGAGAGACTACAATGTCAGGAAGAAGCTGAGATGCAATACTGATTTATAGATTTTTCTGTGAACAGAAGATGAATCTAGCTGGGATTTTACTTTTTTCCCCTAAATCCTTAAGCAGGTGAAAATAGACCAAATGTGGGTATGATTTAGTAATTTTGAAGGTTAAATTTTTCTGTCTTTTCATGTGAAGTAGAAATTGTTTCCCTGAGACATCAGTCTGATGCAAGAAACAAGAAGAATAGACAGCGTTCCAGTTGATGCACATCTGGAGCACGGCATACTGAATTAAGAGAAGAGGGAATCACTTCCACTTTACTCATCTGCATTTCATTTTACCTCATTTACAGTTTCAGTCAGTCTATGAGCACCAGCCCCTCAACAGCATTACCCAAGGAAAACATCCGATCAGCTTTCCAGTGAAAACACCTTCTTGTGATATCTTAGATCTGGTTTGGCAATTTCATATAGAAGAATCCATATTGTAGTAGCTAGGTTAATCTAAGTCTATTAGGGATTAGAGACACTATTAGAGTCTTTGGAGATTGTGCTGAAAATCAGGATTCCCACACATCCTTAAAATCCGTTCTTTCTACAGAGGAACTTTTGTTAAAAGTTGTTGCCTTACTTTCAATCAGCAATATCATAACCCAAACAAGACAAAAGCTTTGGAAGATCCTCTGAAGAACACCAAAGCCAGATTTCTTTCATTTGCACTAAATGTTGTCCCTCTTACAATAGTTAAAATCATTCAAAGTAACAGAAATAACAACAAAAAGTAGTCCTTACAGATAGTTCAGATTATGACACAAGGTTTAGAACAGTGACTTGGCAGTTGGCAGAAGTGCTGCATGCCTTCACCCCTTGCAGAAGTTAATGGAAATTGTGAGCACTGAAACCCCAGAACATCAGGCCAGGGCACAGAATCATATCTTCAATCATTTCTAGAAATAAAATGCAACCATCCAAATGCCTGTGTTGCTTGACTGGATGCTTCAGTCACATACAGGATAAGCACACATACCCTCCAGAAATGATACGGTCACAGAGTGTCCAAAGAGCAGGTGGAGGAAGTGTTTGCCCCATCTCTGTGTCCCAGATCTCCTGTCCTGTGTGTAGCATCCTGCTCAAGAGCTGTAGATGAGGAAGGCGAAGTGGCCACTGAGTGGGTAGATTCAGACTGGATATTTGGAAGAAACTTAGAGTGAGAGTGGTAAGACACTGGAACAGGTTACCCAGAGAGGTTGTGGATGTCCCCTCCCTGGAAGTCTTCCAGGCCAGGTTGGACAGGGCCTTGAGCAACCTGATATAACAGAAGGTGTCCCTGACCATGGTGGGGGGTTGGAACTAGATCAACTTTCAAGTCCTTTCAAACACAAACCATTCTATTATTCTACACTCGTGACAACCAAAATCCCAGCATCATGCCATGGCTGACCAGGAGGCAATCAGGGACAGTCAAAGACCTCTCCGTGACTTGTGATCAAGGTCACTGTGACTGTCCTCAGCCAGTCCACACGACCCTTAGCATCTGAGAGGGATTTTGTGATTCTGGTTGCAGAATCAGGCCCCCTCAAGGGTTAAACTGCCCTTGTAGTGAGCTGCAGACTTACCATGCTACAAACCAAGATGGTGACATTTGATTCTACCGTTACATAGCACACAGTGATAACAACAGTTGCCCTCTCTATTATTACTTTTTTGTGATCAAAGACTTTGATTTTCACCAGACTAAACCTTTTTTCCCTTCTTTTTCTATCCCTTTCCTTCTTTTCTGCAGCATGTTTCTGTCTTCTGCAGACTGAGGTGCCTAGACCAGTGCCTTTGGAGGCTTTGATATTCTCAGCTAAGCACAGTAATTATTTTTGTCTTACAACTCACATTGCCATTAATGAAGCTGCAAATGACATTTATCCTTTCTTGCAACAGAGTGAAACTAATGAATCCCACTCTATCTGTGACTACAACCCTAGATTTTGCATCTGCAGCACTGTCAGCTGCTATTTGCCATCTGTATACAAAAATACAAATTCTTCTTCCTCAAATACAGTTTGTACTTGTCTTCTAATGTATCTCATCTTGATATCAGGCTGATCTCTCAATCTGTCAAGAGCATTTGGAATTCTACTCCTAAGTGAAATTATGTTGACTATCACAAACTCCTATCCTACCTCCTTTCTTAAAACAAATATCAGATCTTCCTTTTACTGATTGCCTGGGATTTCAAGCTCCCTCTAAGAATTTTCAAAGAAGTTTGTTAATGATCTGCAGATCAGTTTTCTCGCTCCTATGCACTCAGAAGAAATTCCACGAGTACTTGACACGAGTACATCTCACTTTCTCTTTTACTGTATTTGCCTCTCACTATCTTGCAGTGAGTATTAAGAGCACTACATCTATTGACATAGTTTATAATTTTTAGAAAGACCAAAAGAAATAAAAAATCCATCATCTGCAATCATTTCATTATCTTCCCAATCATCTTTCTTACTAGAAGATACACAGGCTTTCTTTCACCTATTCCTCACATACGCCTTGTCCCTGAAGTCCCTTTGGTGTTCTGCATGCCTTTACTGTAATTTAGTGTTTGATGGTTGTGCTGGTTCACTCTCACGCTGTGTAGTATCCTTTTAGCCTCATTCTTAGGAACATTTTTGTCTTTTCCTTTTCAAAATTGTTTTGAGCTGCTGAAGAGTTGCTGACATAGCTATTCAGTCTGTTACTGTGTTTGCATTTTTCTGTATTGAAAGAACGTGGTGCTGTACTATAAACATGAAGTCCTCCAACAGAAACTCACCCATTGTTTACCTGATTTTATTTAGATGAGGTTTTTTTCTTTCATGGAGGTGGTTATCTGCCTTTTCTCAAAAGAGTGTTCAAGGTTGATTCCCAACTAGTTTTGCACTTAAAACCTTTTACTTATAGACCTGTTCCATAAGCCTCTTTCTCTAGACTTAGGAGACTGCAGCGCTCCAACATGCTTCTCAGTTTCTCATATGCAACAGTTCAGGCATAAAGCTTTCCAGACAGCTGTTTCACAACTGTGACCTCCCTCCTCCCCATCATCATAATCTTTTTCCACATTCCCTCTGCTTCCACTAATCCCCTTCCCTCCTCTGCAGGGATATGACAACACATGGGAGTGCTAAATGACTCATTAAAATTACAGCCCACCATTAGCAATTTTCCCCCTTGTGTACCTTCCACTACAACTATGAAGACAAGTTCTTGAAAAAGCATCTACAGGAATAGAGTTTTCCACTGCCTTGGCTGAGTAACAGCAATTTTCCCATTCTCATCTCTAGTAGACTGAAAATCGTTCCTGAATGCAGACTTTCTAAAATGAGTGCACACTACTGCACTGGCTTATTTCAACAAACTGGGACAATTCCAGTTCCTGCTGTGGGAAGATGAGGCTCTTTACTAACTCACCAATAAAAACTCACAGTGGGCCAGGACTTGGAAAAGAAGTAAGACCATCAAACTGTTTTCTGGTGTCCACATCCTGATGTGCTATGAGTCAGCATAGCTGGGTATCTAGGTGGTTCCTAGAATTGTTCACTCCTGTCTCTGCTCCCCAGACAGTAAGATGCAACACTCAAGAATGACTAACAGGGTGCTATCCTGCAGACAGACAAGATTGGATTAGGGGACCAGAGCATCAAAAGAACACTGAAGCAAAGCTCGACATGGCACATGGTGCTGACAGATTCATAGAGCTTTTACAGAGCTGTCTACAAGCCAATATCAATCCAGCTGTGGCACTATGGCAGAGCATGGCTTGCTTTCATTACCTTCATTTGCATCACTGCACTCTATTCTATTAATGCATTTTCTTGTTTTTCCCTGAAAACTTAAAACCAGCAAAGTTCTTCTGCTTGTGAGGATTCTAAAATATTAAGCTGTTAGTGAAAGTTGCTAGAGCAGCAGCTCTCTGTGTGAGCTCTGCTGCAGCAGTAAATCCAGCAAATACATCATGCCCACATGCTCTGGGGACATCTGCTAAGCAAAAGACCTTCTTCAGTTCAGGGTTGGGCTGTACTACAGCTTTCAGTGCACGTCACTGCTGGACACAAGCATGCCATTGTATTGTCATTTGCTTTGGTTCAGAACATACACAATTTTTATTTTCCAGAAAATACTCTTCTGTTTTGGCAGCCATCACTACCAATGTGCCCTTGGTATTTTGCCTTGTTGGTAGAAGGGCTTTTAACTACTGCCTGCCTCTACTTCACATGATCTGTGGACACAAACATCTGAATAATTTTGCTTTAATTCACAGCTAAGTTCACAGATAAGAAGGCTATTTGAGTTTTCTGAAAAGCTCATCTTTACTTGCAGGGCTTCTTAGTTTTATCTGTGTTGAACTCAGGTAATCAAGCAGTCTGTCCTAGGTGTGCTCGTGTCACAGCCTCCTTGTACAAAAGGTCAACAATCTGAATTTGGTCTTGCAGTTACATTATCTTTCCTGAAGCGTTCCAGCTGCTCTGCAGTCTTTGGATTCATTGGTGGGAATCCAAAGAAGTATCTTATTTGAATAGTTACCCAAAAAATGTAATTTCTATTTCATTTAACATTTGCTTGGCTGAACACTTGTCACTTGTACTTGACAAGTGGCATGTATGTTATTATAGAAGGTGAACTTGGGGTTACTTACCCATGTAATTAATATGCTGTCTAAATACAATGTTGTGTGGATACTAAATTTCCTTAACATGTAAACTGAAACACAAGGCATACAAATATAAAAACAGACCAGAGTGAACAGTACAGCTCTCAGAAACATTGCCATTTCTCTTACATGTATATTACCCAAGCTTTTAGTCTGTATATAGACAGCTTCTTGCATGTAAGCAGATTTTTCTCATCAAAAATGCATCTCATGTAACTCAATTACCCTAGGCTTTCTTAAACATATAGAACAGGATCTAACAACTTTTTATTTATGAAAACAAATACAATCCCAAGCACAAATACAGGTTGAGTGGTGAATGGCTGGAGAGCAGCCCTGAGGAAAAGGACCTTGGGGTCCAGGCTGATGAAAAGCTCAACATGAGCAGTGTGCACATGCAGCCCAGACAGCAACCAAGTCCTGGGCTGCATCAAGAGAAGCGTGGCCAGCAGGGCAAGGGAGGTGATTCTGCCACTTTACTCTGCTCTCGTCAGACCCCACCTGGAGTACTGTGTACAGTTCTGGAACCCTCAGCACAGGAAGGACATGGAACTGTTGGAGCAGGTCCAGAGGAGGTCATGAAGATGAACAGAGGGCTGGAGCAGCTCTCCTATGAGGACAGGCTGAGAGAGTTGGGGTTCTTCAGCCTGGAGAAGAGGAGGCTTCCAGGAGACCTGATAGTAGCCTTCCAGTATCTGAAGGGGGCCTACAGGAAGGCTGGGGAGGGACTATTTACAAGGTCTTGCAATGACAGGACAAGGGGCAATGGGTTTAAACTGGCAGAGGGAAAATTTAGACTGGATGTTAGGAGGAAGTTCTTTACAGTGAGGGTGGTGAGGCACTGGAGCAGATTGCCCAGGAAGGTTGTGGCTGCTCTCTCTCTGGAGGTGTTCAAGGCCAGGTTGGGAGAGGTCTTGAGTAACCTGTACTAGTGGGAGGTGTCCCTGCCTATGGCAGGGAGTTGGAACTAGATGATCCTTGAGGTCCCTTCCAACCTTACCATTCTATGATTCTATGATAAAATAGTGTTAAATGACAAATATCCAATATTTTTATTTGGATGAAATTTTTACTACTCAGTATTCTGCTGCAGTATACTTTAATATTTCAAAAGTGAAATATATTTGTAGTGCTACACAAAGAAACAACTAAAGCATCATGACTTTGTTCCATTCCCAAGCATCACTGCAGTGTTGCAGCAAGGCTGGCTAAATATTATTGGTCCTAGTTTTCTCTATCTTATTCATGCTATTGCCAGCATGTGTTGAAAGCACTACCACAGGATTTAACTATAAACTCCCTGAAATACACATCAATTTTGCCACTATCTTCAATGGTTAAAAAAAAGCCCACTCTAGCTCTGCCTGTGTTGTTTTTTTGTCCTGGGTTAAGCACAGCCCACTCCCACAAGCCCCTTCTCACACACAGACAGGAAGGAAAGTAACACAAAATAACTCTGGGTTGAGATAAGGAATTGAGTGAGCTGATCCAGTGCACAATTATCTTTGCCTGTTTTCAGAAACATACAGCAAAAGCAGAAGCAGAAGCAGCAGCAGAAGCCATTGAAGAAGCCAGTTACCTCCAGCCAAGCACCCATCCCAGCAGAAAAGACCAACATGCCAAACCAGAAAATCTGAAGCAGCAACTGGAACAGGAAGCCTCTCATGTCACAATTTGAAATTCAAGCCCCATGACAATTTGCTCCAAACAGCAGTTTTACTTTGAAGCTGGCATGTGATAGCATGGTACTGAATACACATCAGCATATTCAACTCAGCCCATGACACTTTCTAAAGCGCTCACACAAATTGCTCTCTAGCAATTTTTACCCAAAGGTAATACTTTAAAAAACAATTGTCATTAGTTCTAACTGAGACCCAGGAAAGCCTGGGCAGTATCACCACTTTATCCTGCCTAGAAAACACTTACCTCAGATAAATGACTCTCTGCTTCAAGTGAAATGTCTTCTGTAACCTGTTAGAGACAAATTATTAAGTACACAGTAGAAACATGCTATATAAACAGTAAGATTTCAATGCAACTTATAACAACCATATAGCACATTAAAAGTTAAGTTGAACAATTACATAATAACATCATTTTGCTTCACACACAAGAAATGTTTCAATTGAATTTATAACAGAGCCGTGGCAGCCATCCAATGTTTAAAGCTAACTTTGAATACATTTTATTAAAGCCTGTCTCTGGCTTCCCTGTTAAAACCCACAAAGAACACAGCTACCCAAACTGAAGGACTAAATATAGATCGAAACAAACTTTTCTACCAAGCTCTCAAGGAGCTATACATCATTGAAGTGTCTACAGAAATTTTTTTAGCACAAACCCTGTAAGTGATTTTGGGCAAGAGAAACAAGAGACCCCACTGATGTTCTGTACTGGTAACACATGCCAACTATAGACAGTTCCTCTTTCAAAACTTGCTTCATCTGTAAAGTCTGTAAGAAATTAGCCAACATTTCATTGATTGGCTAAGAAGAAAACGAATTTGATGTCAATATTATTGTAAAATCATTAATATCTATTACACATAATAGCACTGACAATCTTTAAATAAATGGAGACAGGGACATCGCTTTGGTAGGGCAAAGTATCACAGGTATGTACATACATAACAGTGCAAAATCATTACTCTGCCATATGGGTATTGTTATCTGGAAAGAGGTTGCTCAGGTTTCTTTTATCTGCAATACTAATTTTCTGATTATATTTTTACTGCAAAATACACATAAGCATTAAGCTTACTGAGACAGCACAATCTCTAGCTAAAGAGCTAGCATTTTTACCAGTAGATACTACCCAGCAGTATCACATGTAGCTAAGGGGCTTCTTACTGTACAACAAAATGTGTGACTGTATAACCATGATCTGATCATCGTGTACAAACCAGTTCCTGGTCACCACAGAAATCCTTTCCAGTTTGAATCAATACAAAATACAGTCAGACACTGGCTTTCACTGATGCTTAATGCTGACATTTAAAATAAAGATGAAGTTTAAAGTTTCTAAGCTATTTTTGAAGCTCCACTAATGCAATTTTTAATTCAAATTCATATGTATACACAATTTATTTAGTTTTCTAATGGTTTTGTCCTTCTCACATTGCACATTGGTCTTCTGGACCACAGGCTATCTCAATATACAGTAATGAGTTACAGCCTGCTGACAGAAGGGGTTTTTTTATGCTTGATGTCCATTAAATTCTGAAAAAATGTTGTATTATATCCTGTAATTAACTTTTTTTTTTTTTTTAATGACAGACACCACATTAAATATTGTGGCTTTTTAATGATAATTCACTTAGTATGACTTGAAACATCCAGTATCTTTTATAAAAGTGAAACAAATGAAGGTTTTGCAATTAGAGAACATCTTACCACCACCAGAGTGATCTACAAAAGATTCCAAAACATCACCCCAGATGGCAAAACTGAAGTATGCAGAGGTAAGGAAAAGACAGCAGCCCTTATGCTTACCCCTGATTTCCATTTCTTTTACGGTGAAAAAGTATGAAATAATCTACAAAGACCTCCAATGGGATAACTACCAAAACTGCTGACTTACAAAAGGTAACACTACTCAATTTGGGGTTTTACCTTGTAACTTTAATCACCTCAATTTTCTTGAAATCTAGTAGGTGTTTCTTCCCTTCATAGAGATTAAGAGGAAGCACTGCACAGCATGCCAGATAGCAGAAGAAGAAAAAAGGATAGGTCAGGAACTCAAGCCTGCAGGAGCACACATACTCATGTTCATCAAGATACTTGGCGTTAGGCAGGTCCCAGCACACACACATCTCTCTCTTTATTAGCTATCATCAGTGTTTCTGGTGTTACAGAAAGGTTTTGCTTACACACGTTACCAACAAGCAAAAAAACAAAGCAAGATATCATAAGGAGTGGAACAAGCAGGAGTTAATGTCTAAAAAGAAATTACATGCTACTGTATACTTCAGAAATCACTCAGATAACCCAACTATGTAATAATGGTCATAACAATTTCCACCTCACCTGTCATTTGGGCATAAAAAATTGGCAGTCACTATAAAAACATGGAATGTTTCTGGGATGAAAACAAGAACTCATTTTTAATTCCTCAGAGACTTGAGAGAAAATTAAGCCAAATAGCCACAAAAAGACAAACTATAACTGCAATGATAGAGTGTTCAATTTTTATCAAAATAGCTACCAGCTGGAAAGTACATGCTTATATGAAAATTCAAGAATCTGTATCAAACACACTAGACAAGAAGCTGACTTTCACATGATTGAGGTTATTGTCTATAACTTTGCTTCAGCATTTTTTAAAGTCACCATTACCTAATGAGTTATCTATAGTTGTGAGGAGCACACCCTAATTTTTAAGTAACTCTGAGTATTACACAGGATGATTTTTGCTGGTCTCATATTGTTTAGTTTTGACCAAAAAATTTGTAGTGTTGTTTCAACAAGGTGAACTGCCAAAGCATATGATTGCCTTCCCTGGTAACTGTCAGTGTTATAAAGGAAATCTGATTTACTGGATTACTGTGGGATGCCAGAGTCTACCACATAAGCTGGGGGAAAAAAATAACTTGTACTGTCTTAGAAAACACAGTTATGAAGACTATCAAGTAACTGTTGACAGTTAATAAACCTGTGTTCACAGGTACATGACAGTAAAATATGAGAAATTTCAAAGAACTTGTACCTTATATATCTTACACCAAAGCATGCTTCATTATATGATGTAGTGAGGATATTCAATTAAAAATTAAAAATGGCCCCTCTGCAAAGTAGCACCTGAAGATCTAATGAGTGAATTCTTTCCATTCACATATTTTGCTTTTGTTAACACTGTATGTTTCTTTTATTTTTTTTAAGGAAACCTATGCAGTAAGATACAGTTATATGCAAATAAAACAGACTTATAGTATACATTGACAAAACTAATGATCTACTCCATAGTAAAACTCAGCCAGATATGACCCAATAAATAACTGCAGAACTTCATTTACAGCATTGCACCATAAAGTAAATCAATCACCTGGGAATGAAATGTCCCTTCAAAGGCATATATGCACATATGGTATTATTACCCTTTGCTACCCTGTTTTGAAGCAAGTAATCCAATAATCTCCAAATAAAAAGAACATCACTCCTGCCTTTTGCTTCAGCCATCAACAGGTCTACAAATTCCCCAATGGGGAACAAGGGTGACAGTTGAAGAGAATAGTCATTCCAGAAACATGGCAACCTCATCAAGGTACTCCTCTCACAGGGACACCACAGCCTCATTAAATACTATCAAACCAAGTACTTTGACAAATACCTGTTTTTCTATTAGGTATCCTCCCCACTCACTGTCAAATGGCTGTGAAAAGGTTCATTGCTAATGGACAACAGTAAGTTTTCATGAATGTCACTTGACTATATTAGAGTCTAAAAGACACTCTTTTTTTTTTTCCCCCACAAAAAATAAATTAATTAAAAAATATAAAAATACAATACCATATAATAGCATTTAAGTATTTCAGAAGTGTTTCATTTTTCAGCTAAGTCCATTTACAAATCAACACATATTCTCTCTTGTGCTTCAACATGTTTAAAACTGGAAGTTGGTGTGATTTGTCACTAATGTCTCAGAGGGATTTTTTGTTTGGTTTTATATTCTCCCTTGTGATGAACTCCTAAGAGTTTACCACATGTTAGGGAATGTTATGCTATAGCTCTCCTCTAGAAGTTTAGATACTGCTTGTCATTCCTACTGAGATCTTACCAGCTTTGCTACCTGAAGTGTAGTCATTTAGGTAAAACTCCTATACCCTGCGACAAGGGAAAATCCCCAATTTCTGAAAGTGTAAAAGCAAGAGGACCAACCCTAATTCCAGAACCAGAATACAGTCTACAGGTTAGGGGGTTTTATGTCTGCAATGGGTTGCAGTCATCACTGATGCATACCTTTGCCTTAACCATCAAAGCTGAAGGCAGTACTGTAGGAGAGGAGGGTAAACTGTGGTAAAACACAGCTGTGTTGCCCAACTCCTCCTAAAAGCTAGAAAATGAATGAATGTTCTTATACTAACAACCTGCTTCCTTTTCTCTTTCAAGTTTTTCAATCGTAGGAGTGCTGCAGAAATAGATGCAGGAACATCTCCACTGGTCCTTCACTGAATGGCATTTTCACATTTGCTTTTATATAGCAAATTCTGAATGAATTTTGGCATGTTCTTAAAATGGAGTTTGTTCAACATACCAGGATAGGTCAGATCCTGGGTAAAGGCATTTATACCACAAAGTTTAAGCACCTAGATGAAGAGTTGAAATCAGAAAGATAGTGTCCCTAGATTCCATCTATAGTTGATAAAAACAAAGAGGAAATTATCAAAAAGCTGTAAAAATGCTTTCCTCTTCCACTAAACAATACGAGGAAACCCTGCAGCTCTCTCCAAAACCAGGAATCACCTCCTTCAGCTGCCTAGACAAGTAAGTAAAAGGAGTGAAAATATGCCAAAGCTACAGCTCACCATGGGTTGGGGGAGCTCACTATGCAGAGTCTGTACACCTTTTTCTGTAGAAAAAAGGATGTGAGTACTATTAAAGCCCAAATCACTACCAAATTTTACTGAGAGGAAAATTTACAGTAAGGTACAAAATTTACAGAAAGTCTGCTTTCCACTAAGTCTCAGACAGTACAAATGCAAAACTTTCAAGATAATGCAGAGTTTCAAGACAATGCACAGTTACTTTCAAGATAATGAACAGTTCCTGTTGGAAGGTTCTTTTGCCACAGTGGTGATGAAGCTTTCTAAACAGCTTGTTTGCCTTGGCAGTGCAGTTAAAAGATTATCAAGTAGCTGTACATTTTTCAAGCAAGGTTGGCATTCCAGAGCAGAACATGAAAACTTGAAGGAAATTTGCCAAACCATTTAAGCCCCATTATTTTTTTCCTCCTTTTAGTATCTGTTGGATGCCTGAAGCCTACTATCATCTGAGCTAGGAAGCCTTTGACCAATTTACTAGGGAGGGAAATACTACTCTCCACTTCAGCTGGTACAGATAGATGCTAACAAGACAGCAGAACTAAACTCAGAGTGAAATTCATCAGTGTGATGAGGAACAGCTGCTCATTTGTTTTAAACACTTAATATTTTTTGCCCTTAAATCCCGATGTAAATTCTGTATTTATTGCCTGAATAATTTCTGCATTTTAGAAAGACTGATGATGAAAGGAAAAGGACTGAAGGGCTTCTGAGAGCCTAATAAGCTATTTTATTCATGTCCCAGACTGGAGGCCAGATGTTAAGTTCTTACTTAACCTGGCCTCCTGACCTATCACCCAGATTCAATTGTCAAAAGGAAAACAAGCACTACCCCTTGAAATGTAACTGTAGAATATTTCAGATACCTTTTTAAGCTCACTGTGTTTGGGGCTGGGAAGAATGTCCCATTCTGTGTCCTTTGGAAGGTGATCTTTTCTTTTTTCAGAATCAGATGGGCCACCAGCAGTCATTTCCATCTCACTCATTTCGTTCTCCTCCTCAAAAGCACTGCAACTGGTTTCTTTCAGTTGAAGCCCTCGGATTAACAGCTGACAGGCCTCCAAGTCAGCTTCCCACACTCTTTGTAACAGCTGGCTCCCACAGCTGAAATAAAAGCCAAAAGAAATTAAAATTGATGTTCAGGGAGAACAGTTGCTATTTCAAGTAACATTTGGGGTGACTTTATTATTAGATAAACAAAACCAACAAAAAAACAACAGCATCTCAAATACTTCCATAGATATAGCACTTTCAAACTGAAAATCAATAAAATTATGTCCCTATTACAAAGCCAATGCCATTAAAAAACCCCTTTGTGCTAAAATATTGTTTCCAACTCTACAGTCCACACTGGCTGCATATGACTTTCTCATGAATGGAAGCAAGTTCAGGGGTGTTGTGATTGCAACTAAAGCTTCCTTCATGCTATCAGATAGACATTTCACACTAAAAGAAATTATGTGGTTTCCCTGTATTTGGTGTAAAAGAACATGTATGAACAGTCACACTATTTACTGCATCAGAAGAACATCTGCCAGCTGCACTGCTAACCTAACTAATCACTCTCCTTCTAAACGCCCTGGCTGATCCTCCAAACTCACCTTGTGCATAAAGCAAACCCTGGGGTAAGGTAGAGGGGTGGGAAGAAGGTGGAAGAAGAAGGCTGGGAGGCCCTCTTGAGGTCTCTGATTTCTGGGAGGGGTGTTGTGTTTCTGTATTACCTTTAAGTTGTATATTTCTGTAAATATCCCTGTGTATTGTGTATATATCTGCTTGTATACTGTGCTAAGCTGTAAATAGAGCTTCATTCCTTAACTTTCAGATGGCTGAGTCTAGTCTGGGTGATTTTATAAAGTGGGGGAACTCCCAAACCGTCACACACACAAAGCAAATGGGAATTTTAGGCATAGATAGTTTTTTCAGAACAAGACACTGAATACTCAAATCACTCTGCTTGGAAAAGATGTGGTCACATCTCCATTAAAGGTGTGACAAACACGTAATGTGTCTAAGGAACCAAAAGATTAAGTTGTCTTCTAAAATAGGACAGATCATTAGCAGAGCCTGCGATAAAACTCAGAAGAGCTGATTCCTACGGCAATATGCACTTCCAAACAGATTTGAATGCTAATATCTAATAAATAAAAAGAACTATGAAAAAAGTCTTGTAAATTCTATCATTTACTATATAATTGTAAGGAATTACAAGTGACTAAAAGAAGGAGAATAACTATTTGATTTTAACTTATGACTAATTTAAACATGAGCTTATCTTTTATTCTACATGAAGGATAAAGGAGTTGCACTGCTTGCAATTAATTTACTCATCTAACAAAGGGACATTTTTAATTCTACAAACTCTGCAACGTAAGAAGCTGTGAAATTAGCATAGCAACATTTCAAGACTGAGACTAAAGTGAAGCTGCAAAAGCTCAGCTACATGATCTATATCAGTATATACGTTTATTGAAGGCACAATGATACAGAGTCCAAAAGTCAGTCCAAAAGGAGTTCAGAGTATAACTAATTAGAAGAGCAAAATCTCTTCACTTCACACACTTCTGTGTTCCATACAGGCAGCACTTCCCCGAACAAGTCAGAAAAATAAAATAACCCTCGCTGTTTCTCTACTTGACAGTCTCATTTTCAGGGTTACACAGTCAAAACATTCCCCTACAGACAAACACAAGCCCATTTCCTTGCCTTTTGAAAAAAAAAAATATTGTTTGCAGCTATATATGGCTTATTGTTAAAGGCTCATAAAACTCACTGGAGACTTTAATCACAATTTCCAGTGGACAGCTTGTTTTGACTATTCAATTTAATGAAGAGTTCTATTGACAAAACTAGGGCAGAGATAGTGATCTATGTGGAGAGGATTAATGGCATATATAAAAGTACAGCATAACAGTGCCTGGGCTGCTGTTATTCAGCATTGACTCAGCTCATTGGTCAACATACTTTTGATTGTGCCTAGGTTCTATGTCCATTTTAGTAATCAGCAATTACACAGCATACTGCTAATAGCTTGCTTTTATTTTGAGGACATCTTTGTTGTATCATTGCATCTGTAAAAATCCAATACATCTTAAACTAAGACACTAGGATGTTACACTGAACTTTTCAACTGAAATTAGTGAATGTGCATGTACTTGTGATATAAATGATGTCCTAAATTACTCTATAAATGATCAAAGGAATTTAATGGTTGGATAATAAAGGTAAGCAAACAGCGCTGGGTGTGCTGGGGAGTCACTGCTCCAC
Source organism: Eubucco bourcierii (assembly GCA_013396675.1). Taxonomy (NCBI): domain Eukaryota; kingdom Metazoa; phylum Chordata; class Aves; order Piciformes; family Ramphastidae; genus Eubucco; species Eubucco bourcierii. The sequence goes on from VWZE01005854.1 coordinate 361,096, forward strand.
CAACGACGCACACTGTTACAGCTCCACTTCTGGTTCATATTTCCTATTCTAATACATACTCGTAACCATCCTAGGACAAGGTTTGTTTAAGTCAATGAGTTCTGAGAACAGGAGTGGTTTTCCCCCATGCATGCTCCTTGTTGCTTTGGGGGTCCTTTGTTGCCTTCTTTTGGTGGTTGCGGGATAAGTCAGTAGTCCTCCTCAGTCTGGCCTCTTGATAAGCCCAAAGTTAACTCACAAGCATTAGACTGTTTTTCTTTCGCGGTTAGCAACAAGCAGGTTCCAACTGGCTTTATCTTAAGACCACCAGGCGTTTTTCACAAGATCCTTACACTATATACATTATCTTGACCTCAACATTCTCCTTCCTAGTTTCATGCTTAATCTGGACATTACAGAAGGTTTGCAGAGAGTAGTCACATACTCTTCCTTGAGCCCAATATTTATATTGACACGCATCATGCAAGCCCATCTCACACTTGTTGTACTGGTTTGAGAGAGAGAGAGAGAGAGAGAGAGAGAGAGAGAGAGAGAGAGNGAGAGTGTCTTGAAGTGAGACACAAGAGTCAACACTAGTAATTTTTTAACTGGATGGATAGCTCAGGCACATCTTTTCTCAAGGACACTAAGCAGAAAGAATCTACAAGAATGGGCCTAAGTTGACTTGAAGAATGGCTGAGACATCCACAGCAACATAAAAGGACACAGCAGGGAGAATTCTGGATTAGGTCAAGTTGATGATAATGAAAGAGCTGTCAGAGAAACAGAGCTGTTTATGGAAAGGAGAAAATACATGTGAACCATTGAGGTCTCTTCAGAAAGTGGCAGTTGAAATTGTAACTGTAGATGCATTTACTCTCAAATATTTTTCTAGGAATGAACACTGAGACCAAAGGGTACAAGAAAACTAGAGGATATCTTCAATCTACACATAATGTTGGCTGAAATTTATGTTGAGACTCATATTCAGCAAGGATTCTCTTTCTCTTCCTTGAAGCCCAAAGAACATTGGTCCTCTGTCTTTTTCCAAGACTCTCAGAGATATCAATGGGTGCTCTCTATGTGGCTCTCAGTGCAACATTATTCTAAAACTATTTACAGTGCTAACTGAAACTACAAGAATATGACTTTCCTATTGAGGGTTCTGCGTACAGACAAAAGGCACATTCCGTTCCTGAACATTGTAGCCTAAACCAAAACATGCCCATGTAAAAATAGCCAAAAGATTTTGTATTAAATCCTATTAAAAACCAACCAACCAAACAAACAAAAAAAACCCAAACTAACAACAACAAAAAAACCACACAAGAAAACAAAACAAAACAAAGCAAACAAACAAACAACAAAAAAACCCAACCCACAAAGTGCCTCTGAATCTCCTGAAAAGCAATTCAGAAACAACACAAGGAGCCATCACTACTTGTAAGTCTCATCATCTCTAGTTTTTAGGAATATTCCTTGATGAATGAATTGTTGAAAGTGATTTGTAACACCCTGAGGTCAACAGTGTGTATTGATAAAAGATGTTGCATATTTTAATAGAAATCCCTGCAAGAAGCCAAGAGTATGAGACTGAAGCAAAAAGGCTATATATATAGTAAGTCACCTATTTAGAAACTGCATAAATGAACACCAATTTACAGAAGGAAATTAATTATCACTAAGAAGAATACTCAGCTTCTTTCTAATAGATGAGTTACACTAAGGTACAGATTCAGGAAAGTTTGTACTTACCTTTTCCCAGTAATATGGTACCCTGAAGTTTTGCTGACCCTAAAAGTGGTTTTATCTGACAAGAAAGCAAATGAAATACAACAAAAATAGTCTGGCAGGAACAACAGGGATTTTCATCACACCAGTTAAAATGACTGAAAAGTTCTGAGGCTTTCAGAAAGGAGGCAAAACAACTCAAAAGACTTTGTTCTATATCCCCATTCTTTATTGATCTATTGTACAAACTACGGAAAGTTTTTCTGTATTTTGGTCACTCATTTCTATATATTCTTTGCACCACAGGGAAGGAACCAGCTCTTCTTACACTACATTCAGTTGTGCCTTTGTAGCTTTTTTAGGCAACAGCCATGCAGTGAACAAAGGAGTCAAGTAAAGGAAAGTAGAGAGCGATGAAGGAAAGCAACCATAATTCTTTACTGTTAGCAGAATTTTACCCCTCTCATTTGATTCATCATAGTAATCCACAATCATGCATTAACAGTCATTGCTATATTTAACAACTACTTCTAACTTCAGGAACATGCTTTGCTTTTCTCCTTCATATAAAATAAAAAATTTCCGACCTGATCAGTTCTTGGTCTTTACCCTTACCGGTTATATTTTAAGATGTCTAACATCAATCTGCTAAACAAACCAAGGACTACAATGTCCCTATCAAGTGGGTCAAACGAGGCTTTAAGGAGAGGGAGGTACATAACTCACTTTTCCCTGGCTGGCTGGTGTGCAACAGCAGACTGACAAAGGAGAAGGTATAGGTAAGTCTAATCAGATGATAGGTCTCTGTTGATGAACATAAGAAAGAGATGATACAGGAAAAGGAACAAAGAAAACCTGCACTGTGTCCAAACAATAATTTGTTTACCCCTTGGTCTGTGCACTTCTGTCCAAACAATAATTTGTTTACTCCTTGGTCTGTGCACTAGGAATTCACTTTTTCTAAATACCTGAAACCAAAACCTTTTGTTTTTCACTTGTTGCAAGGCCCCTAATCATATAAGACCCTTCGTATAACTTCGATTTCACAACCCAATTTGTTGCACTGTTTCTTTTCTCCAATCTCCTCAGGAGCTGAAAGTCTGTCTCATCAACTGACTTCATACTGTTCCCACCTGTGATGGTTTGGGAGTTCCCTGCTCCCCACACTTTGTAAAATGACCCAGACTAGAACTCAGCCGGCTGGAAGTTAAGGACTGAAGCTCTATTTACAGCTCAGCACAATGTACAAGCAGATATATACACTATAGACAGGAGTATTGACAGAAATATACAAGTTAAAGGTAATACAGAAACACAACTCCCCTCCCAGAAATCAGAGACCCCAGGAGGGGTTTCCAACCACCCTTCCACCTTCTCCCCACCCCTTATACCTTACCCCAAGGTTTGCTTTACGTGCAAGTGAGCTTGGAGGATCACCCAGGGACAGGTAGAAGAAAAGTGGTTCGTGAAGATTAATCAGCAGAGAGAAGTCGGAAGCTAGACTGCCCGAGACGCTGTGCCCCTACAGACAGACTGTTATGTATGTTTTGGGTTCTTCTCCTAAACATCTCAGCAAGCCTATGAGTGAAGTAGACATCACCATTGTTTTCCTTTCACAGCCTATAGTATAATTTTCTCTATTAAAATATTCCAAATAGGCCCAAACCAGCACACCATCATAGAGTAGCATCCCAGTGTAGGAGACATTCCTCCTACTCTCTTATTTCAAAACTCACTGAAAACGCTTGCTGTTCAGTACAGTTATTGCATTGCTCCATATAAACACAAGACTCAGTCTGAGGACATCAGGAAACTTCGCACTCCCTTGTCAGATGCCAACTGGTTCTAACACTAGGTAGAACACCTAGGCAAAGGTGGAAGCTTACAATACTTTTCTTTGGCACAAGCAATTTACTTCTCTCATGTTGCCTTTTCCTTATAAAACATGAAATAAGATCTAGAAGACAAGTAGCTGACCCTCTTCAAAGGTGAATGTTTTACTTTCTTGATAGTACTCTGGACCAAAACCACAAGAGCCCAGAAAAGCAATCCTCACAATTTCCATCTAACTTGTATGCTACTTCATTTTTAATACCTAAAAATTTTGCTCTGTGATGATATTTCCGATATCTAAACTCTATGAGCCACAGATAAATGCTCTGCATAACAGTCCTGTCCCAAAGACATCCAAGCCCACACAGACAGGACATGATAGTGTCGCACAGAGGCAGCTGGAAGAATCGGTAATAGCAGAGGCTCTGCTTTCTACAGCACCCAAGGAGCAGAAGCAAACACGCACAAAAGGATGTACTTGAAGTAACAGGTGAGCAGATCCCCCAGACTACTTCAATGTGGTGGCATGGTATCTTCCTCTCCTTTACTCAGGGATGTAGTACAGCAAAGCATACCTGGAGGTGCAGTAGGCAAAGTACTTGGAGTAAGACTTCCTGTGTCTTTGTTGAGTGATCAAACCTCTACAATAAATATTTCTAGAGTACGTTCACCATAGACTAAATTATATTTGGTTTAGGAGCTATGACTTCTTGGCTTTGTGAGCAAAAAAAGCAACAGTTCAATGCCTTCCACTGTAGACACCCTACATCTAGTATAACATTAAGCTTACAGAATGGAACTGAAGTGGAATAAACCACTTCATTTGGAAAATGCCACAGTGGAATGCAACCACTCAAATGCTGCAGAATCTCCTTCAGATTGCTGCAGCCTGATGCACAGATCTTGCTTCCTTCACATCTCTCTGCTCCTGTTCAAACTTTCATTCCAAGGACAGTGTATTTGTGCAGGTCTGGCTACTGAGACAACCTCCACAAGTTTTTATACTTCTCTCAGTTGGAAACTTAAATATTTTCATCCTCATCCCTATTTTCTCACTCCTCTGTGCTGTTAGCTAACAGGTAGCACTGTCATTTCATTACTTTTGGTAGCTCCAGGCAGTTTTTAAACAAAGATCTTATGAAAGAATGTGCACATGATGAACATATGGTGCACTATAGAACTAACCAGCTGAGAACAGCTAAAAGTATGTGTGATGTTTATGTGTATTACGTTCTACTTTTAATTGCATTGATTGTGTGAAGGACTTAATTGTATGTGAAGATGGACGGATGGATGGATGTATGGATGGATGTGAAGATGTGCACATATGAAGGAAAAAAAACCTTCTGAACTTGTATAAATATTTACCTTCTAACATAACTGTAGTGACATTGAAGTAAAACCAACATACCACGTCACTATTATATATTTCACAGTGCTACAAAATGAAAGACAGTTTTCAAACACGCAGACCACATTGCCAAAGCAGGTTAAAAAAAGGGGTGCTGTGACTATAGGCATTTTTCTACTTTGGATTTGTACCCAAATTATTTCTATCAGCTGCTGAAATACATTATTGAGAATATAACCTTTACAGTAGAAGGCAAGAAAAAACACACATTAGGAGGGAGGGCTAAGAAGCAAACCACTGCCCACAAGCAACTGAGAGTGGGATCAGCATATCTAATCTCCTAGAATTTCCATTTTTCTCTCTGCTTCCATAGATTTTGATTTAAAGTTATATGCAACGCATCAAAATATTTCTCACATGAAGAGTCATTAATTCTCACATTAATATTTTAAATCAGTTTGGGGCATTTTGTACATATGCATAATGAGGTTATGCCACCAATTCTATAAATTGCATCATTATGAAACAAATTGATAAATGCATTCTATTATGATGGATGGATCCTAAAATTCCTAAAGAATTTTCTCAGACCTTTTCTATGCTATTAATTTCAACTCACTTCATAGGACAGTTCTTAAAAAAATCTTTCCCATTAAGACATTGACTTTTTCATAGGAAGAAGCTAATAACAACGAATGAGAAACATGAACACAAAACCACAGTAAACAGAAAAAACCAAACCAAAAATACAACAGAACTATCTTACAGTATTTTCTGTAAAATGTTTTTTTAAAAAATGAAGCTACCCTTGTTATCCACAAATTCTTCCATTCAGTGAAACATTACCTACTGCATCCAGGATACTATAGGGATAGAAGCTAAACTGAAATCTAAAAACAGTCTGCTAAGAATCATGACATCTTTCCCTTGTCCATAGGAAAAAACCCTGACATATGAGGAGAGGCTGAGGGAACTGGGACTGTTTAGCCTGGAGAAGAGGAGGCTCAGGGGGGACCTTATTGCTGTCTACAACTACCTGAAGGGTGGTTGTGGCCAGGAGGAGGTTACCTTCTTCTCTCAGGCAACCAGTGACAGAACAAGAGGACACAGTCTCAGGCTGCGCCAGGGCAGGTTTAGGCTGGAGGTGAGGAGGAAGTTCTTCACTGAGAGAGTAATTTGTCACTGGAATGGGCTGCCCAGGGAGGTGGTGGAGTCACTGTCCCTGGAGGCGTTCAAGGCACGTTTGGACATGGCACTTAGTGCCATGGTCTAATCTTGAGGGCTGTGGTGATGGGTTGGACTTGATGATCTCTGAGGTCTCTTCCAACCCTTGCGATACTGTGATACTGTGATACTGTGACACAGCATCCTAACGACAGAACAATCACCTTGCATTTTATGTGAAATATATATATTTTATGTCTTCTCTTTTGTTCCTGAAAGGCTCACTCAAAACAAGGAGGAAGAACAATTTTTCTAGTGCTTAAAACCTATAATGGATATTTGATTAGTGTTATTAAAAAAAAAAAAAAAGGATAGTACGCATTACTGAGCATTTTTGTTGTTTTCCCTTCAGTCCTCCAGACACTTATTTGACCAACAAAAAAACTTTAATCACAGCCTGACATCTTTCTATCAATATTCCATGTCACTGTGTTATACTTAAATTATCTCCACTGGAAACACAAAATGATAGACTGCCACAGCTTAACAGTTTTCACTTTGGTCCTTAATGTAAGGTGGATGCAGGGATGGGATTGACATGTTGAATGCAGGAAATTAAGTAATTTACAAGGGAAGAAGGAAGGAAGGCATCTTGCTGCAAGAATTTACTACTCAGTATTGTCCCTACATTTATTGTACAGTTTATTTTTCCTATATTACCTAATCTGTAATATAAAATTGTACTACCTGCTTTCAGGGCTACTTATTTCTCTTTTAAAAAAGGAACAGAGTAATGGTCCTCTGCCCTTACCTCCACTGAAAAAAATCTATTATAAATAATCTATTCTAAGAGTAAAATATTTAATTTTGATGGATGAGAAGAAATTTACCAGGGAATTCTTATTAAGCAGTTCACATAAAGCCAGCTTCTCAATTGTATTTCATCATTCACTTCATTCATAAGCCAATAAACCACCTTCAAGTTTGATACTAACTCTGATAACTCATTCTGCATCCTGTTTGCCTTTGACTCCTGCAATAACAGCAAAGCCCCACTACGTCATTAAACAGTTGGGCTAGGATTTTTTTTAACTAGATTGGAATTGCTGGAATAAGGTATTATTTTCTGAACTACTTAATATCTGATCCCAAATCAGATATTAAGGAATGGCATGAATTAGGCCCTGATTTTGGAAAGTATGCACGCAGAATCTATGTATTCATCTAAGTTCTGTTCAAACAGAACCTAAATGCTTTCATGAGCTTGAACCCCACAAAGGATTCAACCTCTGTTGACTTCCACTGAAATTTAAGCAATTCAGCAGCTTTCAAAGTCACAGTCAGTTCTAACCCAAGAAAATACACGTGTTTCCAAAAGCCTGCCATAGGAAGAAAGCACAGCATTTGCATTGAAGCCACATTCTCAGTTGCCACAAATCCACACTGCTGCAATAGCAATAATGTCTATTTATACCAAGAGAAGAATGCATTCTTATTGCAAAGCAATTAGAATTATGATCTCTTAGCTTTTACTGCAGTCTCTGACTGCAAATGCTAGGAAGCATTTAGAAGGAGCTTACATTTCTTCCCTCAATTTTATTTACCTCTGTTGTCCAATAGAAAATCCAACAGTTTATAATATACTCCCCTCTCTGAAAGGCTTAGACTTTCAGAGTCAAGTGAATTTGAGAATGTGAATCATCCTGTGCACTACTGACTGAGCAGGAATTAAGCACACATAATGATTAAAAACAACAGGACAAAGAAATGCCCTTCTAGAAGAGATGTAATTGGGAGAGATGATATATTGCCACCATGTGGGAATGTACCTTGAAATCCAGTCTTTGGAACCAGGAAGACAAACCTGGAAAAATGAGAGCATTGGCCAAATACTGATGTCAATAGAGGTAGGCTTACAGCATTCCTCTGGAATATCTGAGAGCACAATATGACCTGCTATAGCTGCAGGGTCAAACAAGCTCTGGAGTCAAAACCTGTTTTGGCTCCAAAAGAGCAAGAGAGAAAAGGCAGGGCCTGTTGATCCTCCCTGGTTGGACTCTGTTAGCCACAAACTCTGCACTGCTGATGACGACACACTGTAAATTCCTGAGGCCTGAATGTCTTCCTCGACTGGCAGAGTACATTCTCAGCAGTAAGTATATTAAGTCATGAATGTTTTCCAAATGCTACTGGGAAAGACTGCCCCAAGTGCATGCATGATAAAGCTATCCTTCATCTTCATACTTATGCTAAGCAGGTAGTGATACTTCATTTATTTTCTTCTTGGTTAATTATCATGACAGTTCTATATAATTGGCCAGTCAGGAGCTTGTGCAAAGTGTAGTCCAAACAGAGGACAGGAAGATTTAGCAGCACTGTTGAACAGCAGGTAGATGATGTCAGACATCCATCCTCATCTTCCTTGATTGCTCTGCAACTGTTACTGTTGATGGCAATCTTGCATAAGAGGGATGACAAAGCTTCTGAGCACAAACTGGTTTCAAGTCAGAGGTGCACTTGAAACCCATAGGAAAAATACAGATGTACTTTTGAACAATTGTTTTGCCAAGTTCAGAAGGGCTCATGTTGTTCACGCACTATGTATTTTCCTATATGCAGTCACCAAGGTGACCTAGTAAAAAGGCAAAAGCTACGGACACAGAGGTGACAAACAGCTCTGCATGTCCCTCCCTCCCCTACCTCACATAGTCATATATCCACAATGAAGACAGCTTGAGGCTTTCATGAAATCAGCTTACAGAGAAGACAACAGCAAGGTAGACCCAGGCAAGGCACAGGTAATGCCAGTAGGCAAAGAGAAGCACTTTGAAGAGTCTACAGCCATAATGCACTCACCTTTTTCTCAGTAAAAAATAAAAGACATGGAAAATTCTCTTAAAATTACTAGAAAGCATCTTCAGCTTAAGCAGATGTCTTTTTATCAGTTTTTTTCCAACTCAGTCTCTAGTTTATAGAGAGTCTCTTCACCTGACATTAGCATCTCCTGTTGCACACTTCTTCCATTATCAGGATGTGATGACGAAACCACCATCCTTTGGTTTCACAAAGCATCCAAAGGCAACTCCTCAGTAGATACAGCACAGTGTGATTGCATCACCATGTTGACAGTCTGGGACCTTATCTTAAACATCCTCTGAAAGTCTTAGGATGAGGTCAGTGGCTGAAGCACAATGGAGCTGTGAGATAAGCTGTGAGATAAAAACTTCTCACAACCAAAATTTTTTTGCATAGGAAGTGGAAAACTATATTTAAAGGTACATTGTATCAAACTTCCCTTCATTAATGCAAACATATGTTAGTATAGCTATCTGCAAGAAAAATTGTGTAGACTTCCAGGTCATAAAGCCATGCAACTGACTATCAGGGAAGAGGAAGCCAGTATGACTGGTGTCATGTTAGACATTCATCATTCACTAAATGGGATCCTCTCTGCATTCACAAGTATCACTGATTAACAAACACAATCAATATCAAAGTCTTAATAAAATTCATGTAATTCAATAAAATAGAAAGAGATGAGAAATAGGGAAGAGAACAAGGGATTGAAAAAGACCCAAAAAAAAAGGGGGGGGAGGGGAAAAAGGAAAATTATTCTGTTCCAAAATAGGGAAATCTCAGTTCATGAAAGCAAAACTAAAACGATGCAGAGTTACTTATTCTTGATGAGGCAAGAGTTTGCAGCAGAGAGGACTACTGTGACACTAATGAGTTTCAGCGAAGTGTTAAAACTCTGGCTTTGCAGGCATGACTGACCAGCACCAGAATGTAAGAAAAAGCACCACAGCAAGAAAAAAGCATACAGAATAAGAAAACATGCTCACAAACTCCACAATTGATAACCAGTTAGAGAAGCTGTGAACTTTCAGCAAATTTTCTTTTTAAGCAAGGAAAATAACTTTCTGGTTCTAGAGGAGGAGATTCGGCTTCATCCTCGAATGATTTTAGCTATGCTGAGTATGAAATGAATGGAAGACAAAAAGCCTGGAGGGAAGGTGGGAGGTGGGCAAGGTTTTTCATGAATGAGTAGCAAAATTCTCTGTCACCTTGTCATTGCCAGCACACTAACTACTGAAGTTCATTCATTAGCTTCAAAAAAGCTCCTGAATTAACATGGACAGGGAGTTACCAAAGGTTGTCTGGACATACGCTTTGTTTTTTCTAAAGCTTTAAGAGACACTGGAAACTGGTCCCAAATCTGACCTGCTTTTCCTTTTTTTTTTAATTTTTTTTTTTTTAAAGATCTAGTTTCAATGTTGAGATTAGATTTTAAAAGAACATAGCTTTCCTCTCCTTCTCATAAAATAGTACAGTCATGTGCCACATAGTTCCTCCACCTTCCAATTACAAAGGAAAAAAAAGAAATCAATATTTGTGACCTAGTGTCCCTAAGCAAGGAAAATGCCAAGTAAAACACAGACAATTGCTAAGATTGTAATTCTTGTCCCCGTCACTTCTTACTGTCTCATAGAGAAGCCAAATAGTCATTAAAAAATGTTCAGGGCACAATAAATACCAAATATACATTGGTGTGATGCTAGCTCTTCACTAGAACTTCAAACTGCAAAGCAAATTTTGTGTTACATCTTCTTCCTCCAGACAACTGCAGGACCTAAAAGAAAGACTCTGATCACATCCCTCCCCTTCCGCAAAAATCTCCCTCCACAGCTTCATACACCAGATGGTTCATTGGAAATTATAACAAAGTCCTCCTTTTCTTGTAGCAAGCATTCATCTTTTATCACTGAGGACTTAGAAGGATCCTTGTTGCTGCACAAGAGACATGGTGGGTTCTGTCAATGCAATTATCTTCTACCTTGTGGAGGACATGGATATAAGCGACAGCAGGGGTCTGTTGTTGGGAGTGGGGTTTATATAGTTCTCACTTGGTGGAAGAAGCAGATTGCATTCCTTTCGTTCCTCTGCTTTTACTGCTTGTGCAATGTGCATTTTATTCAGAGATGGGTATAAATATTAATGCTGCCAGTGCTGAAAGACACAAGTTATAGGTTTTGAACCAAGATCTATATCCTAGCGTGAGGCATGGGTCTATCAAAGGATCTTCATTTGCACATGGAGCTTCCGCCTCCTGTGGGTATTACCTAACCATTGTGCATCCAGAAATACAAGGAACAACAAATATTGTCCCCTTTCCCTCAGACCCAGTTAATCTAGGCTAATCCATTTTCAGGAAACAATATAATAAAATTTCTTGTGAGACCATTTAAATTTAAAATGACTAAGACCTTCCAAGCGACAATACTCTGCCAGGACACTGCAGACATTTTCAAATATATTGCAAGTGATTGTGAAGGCAATATCATGAGGATCTGCACTGTAGTTATGCAGTCTAAGGTATCCTGAAAAACAATATGCTGTGTTTTAAAGGTGGGAATAGGTTTTCTGTGAATCAAGTGCTTTTTTTATATTCCTACTAACCAGCTTCCCCTCCTTCCTGATACAGAGAGAAGATACACAAAAATACGTGTGATAAGGGAATAAAGTTGGAAATGAAAGAAAGAAGTAAGAACAAAATTGGAACATTTTGGAAAATTGGAAAATTTTGGAACATGTAAGAACAAAGTGGAAATAAGACAAGTGGAAGGAATCACAGAATGACAGAAGGGTTTGGACAGGACTTTTAAAGGTCATTTAGTCCAACCACCTTGCAGTGAGCAGGGGCATCTTGAAAGAGACCAGGTTGTTCAGAGCTCCATCCAACCTGACCTTTCTAGGGAGGGTGCATCTACCACCTCTCTGGGCAACTTGTTCCAGTGTTTCATCACTGTAAGCAGTATTTTACTTATATCTAGTCTAAACCTGCCCTCTTTAGTTTAAAACCATCCACCAAACAGTCCATCAAGCTCATATCTCTCCAAGCTGTAGAGAAGGTTGCTGGGTGGGAGGACACACACCACATCAAAGGCCTTACAGAAGTTCAGATAGGTGACATCCATAGTTCTTCCCTTGCTCACTGTTGCAGTCACTCCATCACAGAAGGCCACTAGATTGGTCAAGCAGGACTTGCCCTTCATGAAGCCATTCTGGCTGCCTCAAATCACCTCCCTGTTCTCTACGTGCCTTAGCATACCTTCTAGGAGGATCTGTTCCACTACCTTCCCAGGCACAGAGGTGAGGCTGACAGGTCAGTAGTTCCAAGGTCCTCCTTTCCACCATTTGAAAAAAATGGGTGTAATGTTTCTCTTTTTCCAGCCACCAGAGACCTCAACTGATTGCCATGAGTTTTCAAATATAGTGGTCAGCAACTACATCAGCCAAGGGAGACAGAAAGGGTTATAAAGAAGCCATATTTTCCTTTATTAGGAAAGACCAAGATGAAGACCAGAAAGCCTCCTGCCTAAGAATGCTAACTTCAAGACAAACCAATTAAAGAACAGCAAACAAGAATGCACACAAATACCTGAAGTAGAGTAAGAAAGGCTACTTAAGTTTTTCACACTATTTGAATTTGCCATTCTGAAAATTAAGTTTCCAAAACTACTTTTAAAAGGGGATGAATCTCCCAAATAAGGCTGGGATAAAAACACCAAACCCCAAAAAAATTTACATGCAATTTATTAAATAACATACTTATCAGTTTGCTTATTATTCACAGTTCTTTTTATTCATTAATGTTTTTGACAGGTAAACTTCCCTCACTACAATAGTAGTAAAACAAAAGATGAGTAAGACCTTCCCAATTTTTTCTCTCCCCTACAAAAATCTACTCAAAATGCTATTTCTGTTCTCAAGTTTCTCTGGTTTTGTTACTATTTACAGATGAAGTAATGATCCTTCAATTCATTACATCATAACCTTTCCACAGTCAAATAAGTGCTACAAGTTGCACTCTTCATGCTGGTGAAGAATATCAGGAAAACAAAAGCCTTTAAGAAACAATAATCCTGTTTTCGTGACAGCATCCATCATGTAGATTGTACAGCATGGTAATGGAAAGAAAGTAAATGTATTGTTCACAACAAGGGGAAGTCATCTCTCCAAGTAAAGCATTTGATCATCCCCATGTGGTTTCCATGAGACTGCAATGATTTTTCAACCTTGCTGAAATCAGATAAATTGTTGGTGGTGGTAGTTGAAGGCTTTTTAGGAACTTGGTGCATTCAAAAGAGACTGTTAAAAGAACAGTAAGCCACAGATAGGGCAAAATGCCTTCAGATGTCACAAAGCACACAAAAACTGCCTACAGGAAGGCTGGAGAGGGGCTATTTACAAGATCTTGCAATGACAGGACAAGGGGCAATGGGTTTAAACTGGCTGAGGGGAGATTTAGACTGGATGTTAGGAGGAAGTTCTTTACAGTGAAGGGGGTGAGACACTGGAACAGGTTGCCCAGGGAGGTTGTGGATTCTCCCTCCCTGGAGGTGTTCAAGGCCAGGTTGGACGAGGCCTTGAATAACCTGTACTAGTGGGAGGTGTCCCTGCCTATGGCAGGGGTTTGGAACTAGATGATCTTTGAGGTCCCTTCCAACCTTACCATTCTATGATTCTATAAAAACTTCTTCCAGTTCTGTGAACTTGGTAAGTTATTTACTATATTCACTTGCAGTGGCATCAGCTTCTAAAAATGTTAAATTTTTTTGTTATTTAAGATTATCACACTGGGCCTAGTCCTGCAGTCCTTTGTCATGAGGGCAGGCAACACAAGTGATTTCACTGCCATCCAAGGGCATTTTTTCAGAGAGATAAGGGTCACTTGTAAGCAATAGTTTGAAATCACAGCCAAACAACAAATTTTGGGACATTTTCCTATACAATAAACTATTCCTACTTTTAAAAATATTATATATTCCTATATAAAGTTTACAAAAGTAAAATCCCACACAGATAGAAACAGTAATTGTAACCAGACAAGAACTATACATCTGCAAGGACACACAAACCCTTTTGATGTGTTCTAAGACGATCTTAGATCACCTTTAAGATCAGTGGCAGTATGAAACACTGTCCCTTAACTGTGCTGCGCTATTCAGAGCATTCCATATGCAGCTCTGGTCCCAAAAACATTTCTGAAACTTATTATGTTATAAAGGATATTCAAGAAACATGGTATATAAGCTAACAGGATGAGTAATAAGGGAAAAGCATAACTGTTTTAAGACTGTTTGTCTCAATGTGTAGTGGCAAATTAACTCTTATGAAAAGGGACCCTCAGGACATTGAACACCTTATCTAAAGGGATATGGTTCAGTGAATATGGCAGTTACAAATGCAGAAAAAACATTGCTTGCATGAGAAAACTACAAGTTTCTGACACATAATGCATGCATGTACTAGCAGTCTGAGCGATCAGGTTGCAGTCACATTTGTTCTGAACCAGTCAAGGCACATTTGACTTAAAAAAAAACCCAACAAACAAAACAAAACAAACAAACCAACCAAAAAAACCCAAACAAACAAAAAAACACCAAAACCACAGATTTACAGGATCCAGTAAAAGATACCTTGGCCTCAAATTTTGTTTCTTCATCAGGTCGTCCTAATCACGCACAATCCCCTTCACACCTCAGTGAAAAGGAAGCTGTAGAGGTGAGTACACCTGACATCAAGGCAAGGCTGTACTACATTTCCTGTACTGTGCTAATCCATGAGATGAGAAAAGCCACCACTAACAAAAAAACAAATGTTACTGAGTAGAAAATAAACTGAGACAAACAGTGAAAGAAAGTCAACTAAAGAAGAAAGGTTTTAAACATTTGCAAACTTAAGAGGTGTTGTATCATTTAACAATGACAAAGTCACTGCAATACTACACCTTGCTAGCAGACACATTTATTTACATCCTCATTCTTGCTGAATGGCACAGACAGTAGTTCAATAAAATGCCTTTGTGTAATTGTCACCAATTATTCTTGAACAATATTATTTCCCAAAAATAATTTCATGATTCCTATCTGGGAACTAAAGAATGCCACTAAAAAGCTCAGGTTTTGTGATGAATGGAAGTTACAGCATAATCTTCTGAGGCCTGGAGAACAGTACAACCACATTAAATTCCCTATGCTCAAGAAATGTCATCTTTACATCGTCTGGTACAAAAAAAATTGTTTCCAGCCTGAGGCAGTTATGATAAGGGATTTAGAAGCCATCACCATGTGGGCCATGAGATATAAAGGAATGCATCACTGCATATAAAGTGTTTGTTGCTCACAATTTCAGAGCTAATGTTCTCACAGCTGTGTCTGACTTCAACCACCGGGGGAAAAAAAGCAACTAAACAAGTCACTGGAAGGATCTAGTATTTTGTCTAACCTGCAATAACACTCCTGTAGCCCAACTCTTGGTAAGCAAAACATGACCAGATCACACTCCAACAATGGATGGAACTATGTGCTCTCTTGGAAATGATGTAGAAAACACAGTCTTGGGAGGAGGTAGGCAAAGATGACATTTCAGTCTTATCTGCATGTTCCTAAGATGCTGCCAGCAGCTGAAACAGACCTCAGTGCAACTGAGGTGGGTCACAGGTTACACAAAATTAACGCATGCCATCTGCCACCCTTGAGCATGCCTGTACTGCTGTGTATACAAGAGGGAAAAAAGCTTTTGGAAAGCCTTATTCAGCAGCCTTAGCAGAGCAATTCTCTTCTAGCAGACATCAGGTTTTCTAGACAATGTCATACAGGACATGAACAGTGTGAGATAAAATCTTACTCTTACAGAAGATAAGAGTCTGTAGATGAACTTCCTCCTGACATCTAGTCTAAATCTCCCCTCTGCCAGTTTAAACCCATTGCCCCTTGTCCTGCCATTGCAAGACCTTGTCAATAGTCCCTCCCCAGCCTTCCTTTAGGCCCCCTTCAGATACTGGAAGGCTACTATGAGGTCTCCTCAAAGCCTTCTCTTCTCCAGGCTTATATTACAAACTTCTCTTCAGAAAATAAGCAAAACAGGAAAAGGGGGAGGGGAATTTAAATTTATTAAATGATACTTTAAAAATTTTAACCTTCAGTAAAGTTGTTTGAGTTTTCTTCATTAATTCTTTTATATTATAAAGTAGTAAAAAATAAAAATTTTATATTATAAAGTAGTAAAAAATAACATTTCTAAGAGTTGTACTTTATTGAAGTTTTATCTTAAATTGAAGGGTTTTGAATTTAGGGTCTTTCTATTTAAAACATTATCTAGTAAAATTATGTGTCTCATCTGGAGAAAAACTTTTAGAAGCTTATGGGAATTCATGTTGCACAGGTCTGATCCTCTAGCAGGTTTTAAAGGCATTCAAAAAAGTGTATCCATGAGCCAGATGCAAATTTTACCTCTGTCTACAATGCAAACGTAAAACAGTCTTTAAACTTTCCATAGAGAGCCTTTCTTTAGGCTATGATATATAAGGAGCAATTTGAGAATCTGTATGTGGAACCAAAAAAAGAGAAACAGACTCTCAAGTTAATTCTTTAAGAAGAAAGAAAAAAAAGACCAAGCCTCTAAGGCTTTTGCTTACTTTAATTACTTAAGCTGTAAATCAGGTGGAGTTAATCACACAAAGTCCAAAGAACCTTTAAAAAACATCTATTTATAACCACTCTATTAGCACAAATATAAAAAAAAAAATGTAGTATCTTAAGGATTTATTTCTGGCAAAACTACTGGAAATTTTATCTTCCCATCAACATTAAAATTAATTCTTAGCCCTTAATTAGTTAAGATAAACTATTATTAGAATAATACCATTTGTGCATATTGCAAAACTGTCACTGGTTCAAGACTGAATCTTCACCATCTGGGGGCTTGGCCAACCCTGTGGTGGGTTTTGGCAGGGGAGGAGATTTTTGTTGGGTATATTTTGTGACTTTTAGGGATGTTTTTTATTGTTAGAAGAGTTTTTCTTGTTTTCTGTTGGTAGTGGTGTTTTTCAATTCTTAAGTGCAATAAGAGAAATTTTAGAAGCTTGGCAATGCTTCAACAGTCATGTTAGAGAAAAGTTGATGGCAAGCTTTGAAGTGTAGGTTAAATGCACCAATACAGCCACAATGATATACTTGGAATTTGTGCATTTGAGTCCTCAGCATAGGCTAGGAAGAACACTCATCTCAGTAACAAAACTTTGAAGCCTGTAGCCTGGTTGCAAAAGAGAATTTAGACTGGAACAGGCCCAGGCCTATGTGGTACTAAGGAAAACAACCCTTGCATATAAAAAGCAACAAATTATATTAAAATATTCAACAGCACTTACATCTGCTTAGGGAAGTTTGAAGTGGTCAGCTGATGTTCATTAAAAAAAAAAATGTTCCCAAATATAAAGCAGTGCCAAGAAGAGAGTTTAAATTTCAATCTCTCACTTGAAATAATACTCCCCACAGAATCAGGAAAAATACATCAAGGAAATTTCTCCTACAAAGAGCAGGAAGAGAATGCTGCAAGCTCATTAACACCTATCAAGAGAGATAGCTGCATTTTAAGACACTGATTTAGAGAAGTCCAGATAGATAACCCAAAGATTATAAAAAAGGCATAAATTAAAATGAGTCACAACTGCTAATTATATCTGATAAATTCTTAGAAAGAGAAAAAAGAAAAGTCTATACAGATTCTCCAAGTATTTAATTATTAATGAGAAATGTACTTCTTTCTGGGAGCCCAATAAATCCGTTAAATCAACACAGCCTAAAAGCATCAATAGTTGTTGTTACATCTTTTATATTTTAATAAAGTGTAAGGTTTTCAAAAAAACAACCCAAGGAAAGTACTTAAGACATTTTAGAATTATACGTTGGAATAAATGGAATATAAATATTATTAAGAGGAGAGGTAGACAGGGCACAGACACAGAGTTTGATCTTCAAGATCTGTTTCCACTATTTTTCACTCAGCTCTCTAGATTACTTTTAAATTTAAGAGTTAAGCAAAATAAATACTTCTGTATTCTAAAGTATAAGCAAACAAGTCTAAATATCTAGCGCTCTCTCCTTATCAATACAACATAAAACAATGAGGGCAACAAGTTTATTAATTGCACCTGCTCAGCAAAAGAAAAGGCAATGGTGCTAATTTGGCAAGTTACATGTTATTAAGACACAAACACCAATTATTTCCTATAAAATCTTTTTTTCCAGCATAAATATACTCGTGCAAGGCAAAGTCAACTATAGTAGAAGATTCCATTACAACAGTAGAGCAATATTTACTAACTATATTTCAAGGAACAGCCTAAAACCTGAGGATGATCTAGAGCACCCTTCACAGGGAAAGAGAAGGAAATATAAATGCTAGTTTTTGTTTGGAGAAGAGAAAAAATGTTCTGCATTAGGATTCAGTTCTTAAAATATCTCCATTGTTGTCTTGGTTTCTATTTGCTTTCCACAACCCTCCAAAATAGAATTCTTTCAAAACTGTTATATAAAGAGTCACTACTTGTCAGATACACAGAATGCTGGTTCGACATCCCTTGGCTCTGCTCAGAGCTGCGATCTGGAGAGACACACACCAGCGACATGCATGCTTTCTTTTCTTTGGCTGTACCACCACGGCCCCAGAGCCTACATATTATAGGACACACCAATTCTTTCTTTCACCTGCATCCATTGGCAGTCTGGTGGTAAAACTGTTGAATTCATCTATCAACAGAGATCTTAACAATAACACTTGTGGGATTTCCAATTCTGAACTATTTTTGGTGTTATTCCAACGCAAGTTCCAAAACATTCCCTAACAAATTTATGCACATTTGTGGCGGGGCACATCCAAGTGCCTGTCCCACCGAAGGTTTGAATAGGGCATGAAACTGTTCTGCTCTCCCCCACCCCTCTGGTTCTGGGGGTTTGGAATATGAAGGGAGTAGGTGTTAAGTACTTCACCCC